>JBBPFQ010742426.1:0-13909 GCA_037974815.1 Kaempferia elegans
ACATCTGTGGGAGCTAGGAGGTGTTGTCATGGCACCAATGCTCCATGGGAGTTGTTGCATTTGGTTGATGAGTGTTCATGGGAGAAGATGTGAACGGTGGAAATTATCTGGCACTGACAGCTTGTGGTCTGAGGTAGATGAAGGCAAGAAGGAAGGAAAATAGAGGGAGAAAGGAAACGAGAGAGATCAAGTAGGTTTCAGTAAAGTGATTCCATTCATTTTGAGCTAAACTTACACAGAGAAAACCCTCTTCTTGCCCATGGACCAACATAAAATTTTCAGCTGGCTATGAATTTATGGTGCTCCAAACAGTGGAAAATGAAGAAAGAGATTTTACGAGAACCAAATGGACCCTTGGCCAGTCTTGTTTTCTATTTGTAGGATGTTTTTTATTTTCTACTGCAAGTTATTGGTTAATCAATATCTATGTTCCTGTTTCATCATGATCTTTAGATTAAATATTTATATGGGTTTTAGAAACTTAGAATATCTAAGTTTAGTCTTGTATGGATATATAGTCTTTAGGTGACACATGAGTGTAGCTGTCCCCCTTTGTTGGATGATCCAATTTTTGTCTAAATTTAGGTGTATTGGATTATTCATTTAACTATTATTAGAGTAAGTAGCAGTTTCTTCATAAGATAGTTCAGCATAGAAGTTGAATACATTGCTTCATTACTGGACATCCTTCTGCATGCACAACATCAACGTCAACATCACCAGCCTTGTTAATTACAACTATTTAGGGTCAGATTGCTTACATTAATCATATCCCTCAATTGAACCTACCACATTCACCAATTGAATTTATATTGCTGTTCAATCATGAAGATGATTTTTCATTGACTCTGTTTCCTACATGAAGTTACTAGAAACTAATGGTAAAGTTTTGCTAGAATTTATATATTTCGTTGATACAAACAGGCTTCTTATTTTTGTCTTAAAATTTTTATTTATCTTTGTCCATATAGGGGAGACTAATATGGTTTTGTGGTTCTGATTTTCAAATGGTATAGGTGCCAAAAGCAATCATTGAAGTCAAAGAACTTAAGTTGGACATTTCTAGAGAAGAACCAAATCAGATTCTTCGTGTCAAATTGCACCTTGTACCATTTATGGTTCATTTAGACGATCCATGTCTCAGTGTTGATAATACTTTAACTTCTAATCAAAAGGAATGTTTGCAAGATGAACAATCATTTTCTTCTGTTATGGAGAAGAACTCTTTTATTTGTGAGGACTTGTCAGTGGCTTGTGATTTTGGTCATGACAGGTATGTCTTACTTTAAGCAAGTTATTCGCCTTTGTCAGTTACCTAATTCATCAGATATATAGGTTACTCAATATTAACTTGGTTTAGCACTGACAGTCTATTATAAATGAACACACTGTTACAGTCCGATTCCTATTCTTTTATGCTTTATAAGTTGCAGAGCTGCTTGCTGTGAACTTTAGATTTCTAGGCCAAACATGTAACTTAAAAAACATTACATTAACATATGCCAGTTCCAAAATAAGTTGTTATATAACTATCTTACAACAGTTTTGCCGAGGACATTTTGAAGATACCAAATTTCCTACACTCGTTCTTCAAAATATTTGTGAATATTAACATTCTATAATGAAAACCAACACTCAGTCGTGTGATAAACACAAGACTCATATTTGTCTGTTTGACATAGGGAGAAAGGTGTCAAAGTCAGCGATCTAGACATGGTATGTGGAGATGTTTCAGTTAATGTTAATGAAGATCTCTTTAAAAGAAAAGATAAAAATCTGGAACTGCTATATGACACTACAACGGAGGGTGCTACATCAACTATGATTTCCGAAATATCTGAAAAAAACAAGTCCACCCCTTCCATAAAGAGGCATATTTTTGCTTTTCCTGAAAAGGTTTGCATCTTCTGAAGGGATTATCATTTTTACTTTTGTGTAATACGCCTCTGAAGGGATTATTTTCTTTTAAGTATCTTTTTTACTATATCAAGATTTACCTATCTCTATTATCATCAAATCAATACAGAATGTTCCTCTTGATGTTCAAAAGAATGTCAGATGATCTTGCTCCAACAACATTTTATCTTTTTAAAGTTGACACTGTTGTTTGTGACTACTTGCACTATATGTTTGACACCTATCTCTTGAGCTATACTATTCATTAGGCTATATGTATATAATGTATCATGATATTCTTTAATTGCATTAACAAATTTGTGAAATATTATATTTCTAGCTATCACACGTCAACATAACTCCACATAGGTTTCATTGTTTTTTGGATGATATGAGTTATGTCTTGGTCTCCTATGCTTGTTCATCTAAAATACTAAGAATTTTATACGCAATCATAGTTATATGTCATACTTATTATTTTCTGCATTTGGTGGTATTTGATTGAAATGATTTTTTTTATTTTTATTTTTTTAATGATGATTTTCTTCCCCTTTGCACTGGCATATTAATTTTGGTCTACTTGTTAGCATGGTTTGGGAAGGAACATCAGATCAACATTGCTAATATTTACCTTATGCTTTTACCGAGTAGAAGGAAAGAAATCACTAATACCACCTCATGATGAGGAAATACGGACATTTGCACTCCTTAATATTGGTTCAACAGTTTGAATCGCTTCCACTAGCACTAATTGAGATTTTTCTAGTAGCAACAATTGTACACATTTGTTGCTCAATCATATTTTTTTCAGGTGGTACAAAGAGCAGTTGAGTTATGTGGGGTATGATTGCCACGACTTTGAATAGATAGGACTTTAGATGCTTTCCTACCAAACTCTTATGTTGTTTCTGTTGGTATTTGGCATTCTTTTTGGCATTAAAGTTTCTCTTTCATTCTATGTGGAATTTCTTGATGAAATTTTGAACACTTTGGGACATGCAAGTATCCATTAGCAAGTTGTTGCTTGAGATGTGTGATCCCATCTTCATGTTCAATAATATCACAATATACAATAATGTTAGTGGAATCAATTCCTTAAGCTACACACATGTCTCTATTCTGAATCATACTGCATATTATTTTGTTGTTAGTTGTGTATGTACACATTGTTGATACTAGATGCGAGATGACCAGAAGCTAGATGTAGGTGGGTAAGCAGCAATTATACTTGCAATTACAATCCTAATCTACTCTTGATACAAATCTAGCCAGGTCATACAAGATTAGTGCAGTTGAAAAAAAAGAAACATTAAAGCAAGCACATCACAATTGCTAACACCTTCATTTATGTAGTTCAGAACTTTTCTTTCTATTGCACGACTTATGATTCATTAGTGAGTCACTCTCAAGAAGCCACTATCTTTCTCCTCTCAGTGAACTACTTGAGTTGGAGAAACCTCTTGCAACCCTCTTACAACATACAAGGTTTACAAGAAAATACAAGAGGGAAGGCTAAAGATCATGGAGAGACTCTAGTAAAATTTGACTAACTCTATTTTGCCAACCTTGAAGCTTCCATTGAGCTCCCTTTTATTGTCTTCAACCACTTTTTATTTCACTTGCCCTAAGCTAATTTGTCGCGAATCAGTTGATTGGATCCACCTGGCAGTCAACTAGTTCCTTAGTCACTTTAGCTTGAGTCTGCCAACAACTACTTGAGTCGATTAGATTTTACCATCAGCTGACTTGGTCACTGTAGCCTTGTGATAATCCAACTATTGTAGTGCAGACAATGACTCCTTCAAGCTTTCCTTGTGTAACATTAGTCAACTGATCGTAGCTCAGTTGAGTTGACTGCCTAGTCAACTAAGCTATGAGTTGTTGGCTGATCACACTAGTTGTTTCCTTAGTCAATCCAATCCTCATATTCATTAAATTCAACTTTAGTCGACTGGAGCCCACCTGAATATGATCATTCTGATGATCGAGTCTTGTGCGTAAATTGAGATTTTGCTCTCACTCTATGTGTACAAGCCTCTCAACTCTCACAACTCATCAGGTTTTACCTTTGCAATTTAACTTCGCCACCACAACCATCTCCCATCAGGGTACTTGTTCTTTGGATGTGTCATTTTTCCTGTCTCGTCTGCGTTCTGTGCCTCCACCGACTGATATCAACTCTACCCTTACTCCTCATCATGCGGCCTCTCAGATGTCTCATTCTTTCCTCCTTTGATCTGTATGAACTTTGAGCTACTGAGCTACCAACTTCGCCATGTTTAGTTATACTCTAGAGCTGCTGCAACACACCTCAGTGCTTTCATTTTGTAGTCCCTCAATCGCTTTGTGTAACTTTCTTCAATCTCCACAGACCTCCAAGCCCCCTTAATGTATCGCCTTGGCTGCACTAAGTAACCTTAACCTTGTTTAGTTACAAGTCCTGCGAGCTCCATGTGTGTCCTATAAAGCCCTGCACACTCCAGCACATAACAAATATACAATGCAAAGATAACTTAAACCCTCTGTATAAGCATCATAACCTCTTTGCACAGATATCAAAATATTATTTTAAAAAGTTAAATAATTTAGAAAATAAAATTCATACATTAACTCCAACTCTATCTATTATAAATCTACACACTAGTATTTTTCCTAATATAGAGGATTAAACAATATTGCTTATAATTTTAATCAATTAATACATTAATTTTTTAACACTATTTATTTATTCAATATAGTATTATTATTTATTAAAATACAATGTTGATTAATAGAGTAATTACAAATTAATATGATTAAATTAGAGTATTTGTAAAGAATATAGTATTTAATAATCAACAGTATTTAATAAATATTAGTTTATTGCAGGTTAATACATAATTATTGATGCTGATACAGAATTAATTCCACATTAGTACAAAATTTATTAAACTGTATTTACAATATTTTAATTTTTGAGTTATAAAATTGATTAATATTAGTTATATAATTTATTTTAATCAACTCTTACCTCTGCCCCTTCCCCATCCTGCAGCAAATGTGTTCTCCTATTCCTGAGTGTGGCAATTGGTGCTGCTCCTATCCTCTTCCCCTTTCACGATTTTCCTCACTTGATCGGTCCATTTTTCCTCATCTGATCAGTCCATTGTGATTTTTGATTACTTAAATGAGTTGTGCCCTCAGCCTTGCTGTTGCTACCTTGATTCTGCCTCGTTTCCTCATCAGTATGCTAGCTTCTCAACAACAATTTATAACATTTCTTCACTTTTCTCCTTTTTTTCTCTTCTCGTTTTCATGACTCACATTAGGAGCCAGAGGATCATGGCTTTGATTCCTTGTGTTTGCTCTTATGCTAATCAAGTGAATGTAGGGTACCACATGAAATAGGAACAACATAAATGAAATAGGGTGACACTGTAGCAGCATGGGCAGCATGAGGTCAATCACCTGTGCCATCTAGTTATGTGTGTTGGTTCTACATCATAATGAATATTTTTCAGCCATGCTATTTGGCATGGTTTATATTTTATTCCACGCCTAGGATTGAGATTCTATATAAGAATGGTAAGGCCGTAAGGGTATATAGGATTGAACCATATCTGTGTTTCAGGAGCTAAATATAATTATTTCAATATATGAATTACATGGATGCATGAGTAAAATGACAATAATAAAATATGTATAGGTAGAGGACGATCTAGAACTCTACTAATTTTCCTATTCTCATGACATTAAAGTCATAACATCATCTTGAGAATTTTGTTCCTCATTCATGATTTCGTTGTCGCGATTTCATCCCACAAGCATGTTCTGTGTGCTCAGCAATTCAGCATTTGGCTGAATTTGTTGGACTCTTAACTCTTCATTCATGACATGGTTCTCTTCTCTGTTGATTGGCTCTTCCATCTTCTCCAACAGTCATTATATCCAAGACAGATATGCACTGGAGCCTGTGTTTGTTGAATCCAGCATCTTAACTTCAAATTTGAAGGCTTGAGTTTTTTTCCTAGACATCCAAGTGTGAAATTATTATGTTCTGATTTTCAGATTTCTGTAATCTCTAATAGTTTTTCTAGCACATCAAAATTATCCTTGTTTTTCAATTACCGATTCCATGTTTTGATCTTATTCTTGGCAGATTTTTGGTTTCCTGTAGAGAATTGCTGCTGAAATTGAATAGTCTCACAGAATATGATCCATTCTTCAGCCACATTACCATCTTTCATCCCTCTGCCATTCCAAGTTTATCACACTGAATTCTTACATTGAATAACAAGGAATTTTTATACTTGAAAACTGCCAATATGAAAGATTTAAACATGTTTATAGATCTCAACCCAAACAAAGTTGGCAAATAATCAAATGAAATTAGGAAATACAAATATATAATTACACTCCTACTAAATCTAGTTTACCTTCTAAATTAAACATACCAAAACTACTTAAACATCCCAAAAGGTAAAGAATTGCCAACTTAAAAGACTTCCTTAGAGACCCTCTCTTAAAGAGGAGACATTATCAGACTTAATCCTTACAAATCCAAACTTTAGATAATTAAGATTCCCCTTTTGCATCTTTTTTCTCCACCAAAAATTCAACCCATTGAGTGGGAAGAAAGGATAATCCAAATCAAGATTTGTGATGCTGAGCATAGGTGCAAAGTGCTCGACTACCAAGTGTTTCAGAAGGAGATGGGTCTTGTACTTGTTGATTGATACCATCAAGCAAGTCAGGAGCAATTTAATGAAGCTCATCTTCAGTGATCCCAGCATGATTTATATTTAGCAATCCTTCCAACAAACCAAGTACTTTTGATTGTTTCGAGGAGTTATGGTGATCTAAGAGTCAAGTATACTCCGTTTGAGGAATTAATCTCATCGTTGAGGGAAACACATACTAGTGGGAAAATCAAGAAACTAAGAGGAAGACTCAAATTCCTTTTGATATAGCAATAGTCCTCAACATTGAGTACTGAATTTATGTTCAAATAGTTGGAAAGTCAATATAATAAGCATTAATAGTTTTTTGTTTTTTTACGAAATGGGCCAGTGGAGCTCTTTAGAAAGTTTTTAGGGTGAATATGAACCAGAAAATGTTCTCTAAGTTTCGTTAATATGCATTCTCTAAGTCTCATTATTAGTGCAATTTTCCTCTTGATATTTGCATTGCCAATATCAGTAAGCTTTGAACTGTGCTCGACAAAACTTTCAATAAACTTTGAAGAAATGGCGAATAGAGGAATCAAATCATCAAATTAATGATCTCCTTACCTATAAGGTCATAAACAATTTTAAAAATACATTTTCCTATAGGTTGATATAAAAAATTGCACAGGCAAACTCAATGATCAACAAAATAAAATCCCAAATTCTTGTTTTTTCATTCACTCGACACATGAATTTTCTAGACTATGTATGGAATGCAATGCAAACTTAAGTTGGGTTATAAATAACTTCCATAAGGGATTTTCAAAAATATTTAATAAATTTACATCCCTATCCGTCACTATCATCCCTACTTGTTACTATTGTCATAGATGTAATGTGATTTTCTAAATTTCATTAAAGGGCATTTTAGTCAATGATATGGATTATTTGTTTTATTGAAAGGAATAAAATGTTATCGTAGAAAACCTATCTACAATTAATAATTCAAATAATGACTTCAATTAGTTTGGGGAAGCCCTTAACAAAATTGCTGTTGCTCATGAGGAATCACTGGTAGTTTATTAGGTTATCTAATTGAGGTTCATATTGTGAATCATAAGATTCATAGTAAAGACGTGAATGTAAAACAATATTTCTGTTTTACTAATATTGAAAGACTATTATATTTAATGCCATTGTATGCTTAATGAAACACATAGCCCAAATATAAACAAGTAATAAAATAAATTAAGCTCAAAGTGTGCTCAAAGTAGTAATAAAAGAATTATACCTATACTAATACTTCAAATTAATTAAGTTCAAGAAATAATAAAACAAGTTAGTTCAGATAAAGTTCAAAATAGTAATATAACAAATATACTTATACTTATTCATCAAATTCATTAAGTTCAAACAGTGATAAAGTAATAAAGCATTCATGCGGTAATAAAATTATAGAACAGTTATACATTTCTAAATAGTTTCACCCCTGATGTATGGTGATATGAATAAAGTAAGCCATTAATTTCTTTTTCAAGCTAAATGAGTGAATTTTATTTGATTTAAATGATGGCACACAATTTTCCATGATGGTTGAATCATGATCAGCATTTGGAAATCTCCATTACCTGCCACTGTTTTGTTGATATGTCGAACTGAGTTGTTGTGCAAAAATAGAATTGTTGCTAGTCTCTGAGTAAGTCTAGCCGAAGCCTCGTTGAAGTCCTCTGTTTGAGGGCTGGGAAAGGTATCTAGCTGGGAAAGGTTGGAATCGAGGTGTAGGAGCTACAGAAGATGAAGAGTGGTGGTTAGGAGGTCATTTTGACCCCAAATTACTATGCAAGTGCCTTTTTAGTCATTGTTGAGAGTTTAAAATGGATTTATAAAATGATATTTGAAACACTGCTCTTATATCTCATTTTGAATCAGACGTTGAATAAGACTTTCACATTTAGATCCAAAACGATTCAAAACAGTTGGCTCTCGTCATGATGTCCATTTATTATAGCCACCTTGCATACCCGTTTTCTATTTGGTTCCTGTGGCTGATTACACATGTAATTCTAACAATGTCACATCTCAAGGATGACCAATAAACTTTTATCTAAAACGAGGGCTTGACTTTATCTTTTGTAAAATGGCCAGTACGACCATGTGTGTGCAATTCCCAAAATGAGTCTTATTGATCAATCTCCTTGAATGATAGGTCAGTGGATTGATTCAAAACAAGAGATAAGTCAAAGGACAGATCCTCTATTTCTTGTTTCCTTTGTAAAGAAAAGATGGAAGATAGAAGTTTAAAGAGGTAAATTTAAGCATCCACCCTTCATAATTTATCCGCCCAAATTTGTGCCAAAAGCTAATTGATAATTGTTTATTATAAAAAAGTGATATTTCCTCTTCATTTACATCCCTTCAAGGAGATTGCTTAAAGGATAATTTTATTGCCGTCCTTCCTCTCTATCTTTTCATTATTTTATATTTTTCATTATTTTATAATTTTACACCATTCAATTTAAGGAGTGGTTTCTTTTATGTGGGGATAAACACAATGTTGATGTGGAAATGCTATCAACATTGTAGTAGAAAAGCCAAAGAATGGAGGGGATGGCTGTGTAGTTGCATTAAAACACTAGTCCGTCACTTTATATCTAGTATGTGTTGTAGGCTACTATTTGGTTGTGTGAACTGTGAAGTAGATGACAAAAGTAGTGGTCAGTGATGCTCTGATATGTTTTTTTTCCCTATATTAACTGTTCTGTGTAGCTGTTAGTAATAGAGTAGTGGGAGCATGTAACAAACAGAATAGAGACGAGGTGCATATTTCTCTCAATAGGGGCATGTTTTAGCTCTTAATTTTTTGTTTAACAAGTATCCATTTGCATGAAGATTGTTTTTACTCCTTGAATGAAATATTAAGCCACCAACATAGGTCAAAGGGAGAAGCCAGCCATTCCCATTGTCAATCCAGTTCATGTTAGGAAGAGGCTTTTTTCTGACGTGCTAGTGCAGGAAAGTTGTCTGACTCAATTCTTTGGCAGAGCCCATAAGTCATTGCCTTGGTATCTTGATATGTATTACTATCTTTTAGTTTTTGAGTGGTCATCAATTATCTTGCGACATACTCCCTTACAGCACAACTAAGAACATTCAACAAAATTAAACATTTTTTATTATGTCGGTATGGCCAGATTAAATTTGTAGTTCATGCCATGTGGTATGTCAACATTTACTTTCCGATTGGTTGGTACATTTGATGACCATATAATACTGGATGCTCCGGGTTTCAGAATCTTGTACCAAATAGGTGGGTGATTTGATTTTTAAATTTTTTTTTGCTCTTTCAAATGAGAAGTACTACTTTTAGCCGAACATAGACGATAATTTGTTTTACATTTTCAATTGAAATAGACAGGTTATGTGTTAATGATAACATATAGTTGATGCTTGCTATTGTTTTTCTGTTTCAGCTACCATCAGATTTACATGCCTTTGAACTTTATACTGATGAGATTTTTTTTTTCTTTGATCCGCTGACTGGAATAAACTCTGTTGGTTCCTTTCAATATTTGCTTTGGAAAGATTGGACGAGATTAAGTTTCCTGTGGTAGAGGAAGTTGTGAATTATTTTATTACAATTGATTCTATTGTAATAGTGCCTAATGTAGATTAGGATCAACTTGACTCTTAACAAGACCTATTTGCATTTTGGAAGGTTAGCTTCAGTATGCCAAAACTTGATGTGAAGTTTATGCACCGAGGAAAAGATATTATGATTGAGAATAATGTCAGGGGCATACATCTGAGCAGCAGTAAATCACAGCTACATGAGGAATCAGGGGAAACTACATCACATTTTGATGTTCAAGTGGTTTTCAGCGAAATTCATGTACTCATGAGTTGTAATTTTTGGTAATATGCATTCCATCTTTATTCAAATTGTTCAAGTAATTAACACTACTATTATTTCAGTTATTAAATGAAGGGACTAGTTCAATCTTGGAGATTATGAAAGTTGCTATTGTCACATCTTTGGATGTTCCGGATGAAGTAAGCCCCTGACATCTGATTCTATATTCTACTTATTTTCATTGCTTGCTCAATGATGTGATCTTAACATGCTTTTCTATGAAGCTCTCTTCCTAAGTGTGATTCTTTCAGGCATACATATTAGTGAAATTTTTTATTAACCAATGGTTTTACCATTTTTTCTTAACGAAGTCAGTCAAACTCTGAGATTCCATTTCATCCCCAATGCTCAACAATCAATTCATGCCAAATGGACCATTTAAGGCCACACGAGGTTAAGTTTTGCCTTTGACACTTTGTTTGATCAGTCATAGTTAGGTGCAGAGGTCAGAAGGTGTTAAATGCAACATTTTTATAACCTCTGGGATGGTGATATAGATTCTTTCAAAACTCGAGGAGCATTCTGCATTGGTAATTTTTGGTAAAATTAAAATTTTCCTACATATAAAATCTTCTGGGTCTCCATTGTGGTCACTTACATATTAACAGAACTTTTGCCATAATCTGAATTTAGATAATTTAATTCCTTTCACTGTTTATGCTCATTTTGAAAGAAATGAAAACAACTTTTCCCTTAATTATAAAAGTGGGTTGAAAACTTGTTGAACAAATTTGGGAAGGTTTCTTGAGGTAAGGCCAAGGTTTAAAATTTCAATCCGTGCTGAAGTTTTAATCCTAGACCAGAATGATACGGTTTCAGTGCTGTGCCGATAGAGTTTTGATATATATATATAAAATAAGGTTGAGTTGTTGTATTAATTTTATGTAACCTGACAACAAACCTTTTTTAAAACTTCTAAAATAAAGAATAGGCTGAAGTATTTCATTGACACAAATATCATACATTCATATCAACAAAAATATGTTTCATAACTAAAAATCTAAAAAGTAGATAGCTAAATATGTTAATATTTATGTTCCAAATCTTGCTTAAAAGATTAAAAAAAATATTATTATCTATAATAATTATATAAATTAACACAAAGATCATAATTTATATTTAATAATTATATAAATCATGTATTTATTAATTTATATATTATATAATTATAGTTTATAAATATTCTGAATTATATATATATATAGTTTATATTGAATTCTAAAATTATATTTATTTAAAAATTTTATATATTTATTAAAAAAATTTAACAATTATTTTTATAAGAATTATTTATAAATTTAAAATTATTTATAAATTTTTAAAATTATTTTAAATATTTTTAAAAAATTTTAATCTATTTTTAATTTATAAAAATAATTTCAAGTGCATTTTTAAAATTATTTTAAATTATATAACTATATATTATAATTATTAAGTTATATAATATATATTATAAGTTATCTTTAATTAATTGTCTATTTAATTAATTGTTTATTTAATTAATTATTAAGTTATATAATATATAATTATAATAATTAATTAGAAATTATATATTATATATATAATACAATAATTTTAATTAAAACATTTAATAAAACCTAACTTTTCCTCTCCCCCTCCTCTCAGGGCATCTCCAATAGTTAGAGTTCTACAAAAGCTTTTTTTTATCCCAATATGTCATATCATACCACATCAACATTCTAAAAATCTATTAAAACATCTCCAACAGTTAAAACTTTAAATGATTTTTGTGTGGTATAATTCATAACATGTAATTGCATGACTACATACACATTACATTAATTTCGAGACAAAAATGCAGGTTTGAAAACTCAAACCTGGTCTTGAATTACAAACCTCAAACCTTATTCCTGCAATGGTTAAAATTTTTTTATTGAGGTTTTTTAATTTCACAAACCTTGCATTGGAGATTCTCTCACACGATTCCGCCATCACTCTTCGACTCGCCACCTCGCCGCTGCCGCCGTTGCACTCGCACGACAATTCTGCCTTGGCCGAGGGTCTCATGTGACAAATCCACCGACGCCACGAAGCTCATGCGACGAGTCCGCCGCAGCTGCAGGGCTTGCGCGAGGAGTTCGCCGCGGCCGCAAGGCTCGCGCGACGCCTCCTCGATGGCTGCAAGCTCACGCGACACCGCACGACCTCAACACCTATGGAGCGTTTGTGTCGGTTTCAGTGTGTGGGTGGAACGGTAAGTTACGCCCGTTCAGCCCGGCACGGAACGAAATCTCACACCCTGGTTTTATCTTCATGTTTTTATTTTTAGAAATATGTGTCAAGTTGAGAGCCTCGTGGAACTAGTTCATCAGGGAACATTAACGCATTAACCTGGGAGTAAATAAATCAAACCCAATAATTAGTGAATACTCTAGCTGTCTAGCACGCCTAGATCCCATACCTGATTTACAATATGAACAACCAATTCAAGATGCTTTGGCAATATTGATGAGTCTCAAGCATTTGGTTACACCAGAACTTTCCCGGATGATAGATGGAAGAAAGAATTGGCTAGGAAATCTTTCAACGCCATTATTCAAAATGGTGAAACAAAGCTTAATGTAATAAATATCAACGCCATTTTATTTACAAATTTTCTACTAGAATAGGCCACCTTATTAGCCGCATAAATCTCATGAAATAGAGTTGTTGTTGCTCAAGTGACATTATCTTTTCCTTTGGGTAGTCTAATTACTTTGTTTTTAAATGAAAGGCATTTAAATCACTCACTAAATATCTAGTAAAGTTTGAATCACCGCTTCTCATAGATGACTCTACAAACTTTTGAATATTATGTTAAGACATATTCCAACAATCATATACGAGAATCAAGTGACACTTTGGAGATGCAGTAAAGATTTAAATACTTTAGGTTGGTTGAAAAATTAGTATGCAATTTACCTAGTCCTTGTTGCAATTTCACACAATATAATTGACGTTCCTATGTACAGAGTGTTAGGACCTGTACGTCCGGCTAGAGTGGGGGTAAATAGCCGGTCACCCCAAATCATCGTCTTCTTCCTACCACGTTAGTGCACAGCGGAAAATATTAAAACAAAAACTAACAAAAGAAGAAGACAATGACAAACCCGATGTACGTGGTTCGGAGATGGAACTCATACTCCACAGCTGTCTGTAAGGTGGACGATCCCTATCCGTGGGTGGATTAGCCCCCGGAACCTCTAGCTAACTCTTGTCACTCTTTGTAGGTGGAGAAACCTCACCACAAACCTTCCGTGACCTCTCAGATGCACAAGAATACAAAGACTACTAATTTGAGGTTGACCACTTCATATTTCGTCAACCTTAACCAAGAACACAACTTTGGTTTATATAGGCGAACAACCCATCACATTGGCTGTCAGCCCCGACACTAGTCGACTGTTATTAAGAGTAGTCGCCTGATCCATGTGGATAAGTGACCATTGTAGCACAA
>JBBPFQ010742840.1:0-13898 GCA_037974815.1 Kaempferia elegans
AAATTTTAATTTGCAATCAGATTCTTTAATTTTCTATGTTTGTATTACAAATTATTGATTTGACTTTTCAAGTTAATGTAAGATGGAGGGCTTAAATTGCTAAAAATATAATTTTGCCCCGGGCCTCATTTTCCTCAGGACCGCCCCTGGACTGCGACTCGCTACCAGGAGTAAGGAAGAAAGAATGTGCGGAATCGCAGTGGAAAAATAGAGGCGAAAAACGAAGAGTGAATGCGAAGAAATTCGAAAGGAATGGAATCGAAGGAAGAAAGAGAAAGCCGGCGAGGGGCTCGGTCATGGGAGTGATATAAGCTCATGGCGGAGGTGAAGGCGGTGGCGGTGGCGGCCATATCCAACTAAACACAAGTTCAACAGACAACAAATTAATCAAACGTCCCTAACCAACTAAGCACAAGTCCAACAGATGGCAAATCAACCAAACTTCCCTGGCCATGTAAGCACAAGATCAACAGATAACTTTAAATCATAATAGTAAAAGAAACATAGAACTTAAATCATTCCGCCGTTATCTATCAGAAGAGGCATGAGTTCGAGATAAAGATGACAAACATAGAAGCAGACCGAATTAAGTCTGCACACCTTGTATTATACCATACATCAACAAATTACACACATCTGATTCAATGGATATGCTTCTCTTTAGTCTGGCACTAGTTCTTAAGGTGGGGGAAGCATTGATAGACATCATTCTTGGGATGCTTTGCTTCAGCATGTTCTCGACATTTGACCTCTGAAGTGGTACATATAAAAGTTTGCATGCATACCTTGCACTGGATTGACAACACGAATCACAGAGTTACCAAATGAACATGACCAAGAAACACATCGGTAGGGCTTTGGATATTTCTACATATGGATCGTGCAATAAGAGAATTTTCAAGAAAATTGTGTAATGATGTAATTTAACCACCAAAAAATAAGACTTGAAATGGCATCCATATGAGCTAAAAGATTCTCAAATTGTTGGGTATCTAGAGATGCATGTGTCAGAAAAGGTACATAGATTCTTACATCCACAGTAAAAGAGGCAAGGAGTCATCATTTGGTAAGAATGAGACTGTCTCTGAATAACTATTCTTCAGCAACAATCAATTAAAGTAGGTGTGAGAAATTGAGAAAGACGGATAATAAAATTCTATTAAATGTAACAAAAAGAAATTTAATCAATTTGAGTGTCACTACTGATACTGCCGCATAAGGTTCAATCTCATAGTCGATCCAAAATAATTGGGACAGACATAATTTGATACAAGCAAAGAAGACGACATTTTAAACAGCCAAAATAAACTTTTTTAATCCAATATCTAATCAATTAATCATGACACATTGTAATTGTAACACATTTCTAACCAGATACTGTATCTGACCCGTTAGCAGCACAGTAGTTCTAGAAGCCACGAAAAGTGTCATTTTGATTGCTAAATATATCCAATTTAGAAATCACAACGCAGAGAATAAAGCTTATTAGAGAAATGATGGATAAAAGTGGGAGTTGATGTTAGGAATTTAATTTTATTGGTTTAGGAATCAGCAATTTCTTGAATTCTCCATTTATCAGTTTAAATAAGCACTTTACAGTTCCCCCTTACCTACCCTCCCATCCCTTCACCTATACTTTCTTCTCCAATACACAAAAGTTCACAGGAGAAGCCATAATACAGAAATTATCATGTGCAGTTGATGAAACCACTCCATGTAAAATCAGCTACCTCACAAGCAAACAGGACGATGCTTATTGCTAAAAAGAATGACTAATGATTATAACTGTCGGAAAAGGTTTGCATAATTGCTAGAAGGAATAAACTTCCGCACTTGCTAAAAGATAATTAGAAAATAAAAAAGGCAGTTGACCTGTAGTCCTATTTGAGTCGTTGCTTTCTAATGCTATCTTCAGTGGTCAGACTTTATTTCTTTTTGGTCACTTTAAATCAAATCATGAGTTGTCTTCTTTTAAAAGGCTTATGATAAACTTGATAGAGGAAGTAGGCATCCTTTACTAATATGGCTTCCTAGTTCTTATGCTCTTTGGTCAATCCATTAAATGCTGTTGGTGCTGGAAGTAACAAATTTGTGAAGAAAACAATAGATTGTATGAATTAAATAGTATAACAATGATACAGTTTTAATGCATAAACTAAATTCACCTATGAAGTATAGCAAAATGTAGACAAGATCTAAGTTTTTTATAGGTGATCAACAGCAAAAAATATATGTACAAAGCATCAAAATTTCATGTGCAGATTGCTAGTCTCCCCTAAAAAGCATAAACACAACTGCATTGATCATAATCATCACGGCCCTTGCTCTCTGTGTACTAAGTTAGAATTAATCATAAGTGAACCTTGAGCTTCTTCTTTGTTGAGATGGCTCATAGACATGAAACATTTTGCTGGCCAGTGTAAATAAGGATCCAAGTGTAACATTTTTTCTTTGTTTTAAACAATCAAATATGCCATCCAAGAAAGAATTACGAAGTTCAAAGTAGAGCTGTTTATGTTAGCACAGGCATCTTCCTAATCCTCACATGGTTTCTAAATTATTTGAAAAAAAAAAAAATCACTTATATTCATTTTGGTTGGCATGCCAATCAACTGATGCAATGGTACATCAGATTTCACACAAATTAAGAATAGTTGTGCCGACTTTTATGCAGCTTCATTAATTTCTTATTTCATAAGTAATGAAATATGTATTTGAATCTAATAAGAATGTTCTAGCTGCTATTAAAAAATAAGGTAAACTTTGACAAGTTCCAGATCTGTAAAAAATCACTTAGGTTGGATAATAAAGTCAGCATTACACAAATTAATACTCTAATAACCTGGGAACACGGAATTATAAATAGGTTGATCAACGGTGAACCATAAAAAATTGAAGCTTTGTGGTAATTGATTGTGTAGAAGCCTCAAACGGAAATGAAAATGCAAATGTTATGGCAGAATGGATTCATTAGAAACATGCATATAAAGGTTAAACACTTGAAGATAGACCAGCAGATACTTATTTCTACATTGACCAAGTGATATCTTAATTAGAGTTTCCAGTATGCCTCTATTCCTCACATCTTCCGCTCATTTTAATTCGATGGAAGAAAAAGATCAGCAAAAAACCCTAACTTTCCAAGACCAACCATCCATTCAAACACCTATGACTTACACGCTCAATCTAATTCACAGGCTCGAATCCAATAAATTCCCTTCAACTAGATACCAAATCGTCTTATAGACTAATAATCTAAACCAAAAATAAGGACGGAAAAAAAAAACATGACGAAAGAGCCAACCTGAATGTTCATAGCTTTTTTATTCGATTCCAGTTGACTCCCTGCGATCGACGTGGGAGAAACAATATGAGACCATACAAAGTTACCAGAAAGATAGTTTCTCTCCAAAAACAAATAAAAAAGTATGTGATCCGAAGATAACAAAAAGTGGGGTATACCCTTGGCCGGTTTGTTCTTCTCCAGGTTCCTCTCCCGCGCCGTCTTCGACTTCTGTCCATTGCCTCCGCCCATCGTTCCTTCTTTTCTGTGAACAGATCGAAGTCGATCCACGGGAAGAAGAGACTGATTGAGGAAGAAGGGTTAGGAAGGAACGAAGAAGGATATCAGGCAAGGGGCGAACGAGAGCGAACGGAAGAACGCGCAAGTGTCGCATCAACGGCTCGGATTGGTTTATAGTACGCGGGCACGGATAAACCCAGCCTATACGCTTCCAAATACGCCTGGACCGTAAAAAAGAAAAATCTCCCAACACCCGAACCTTATTACGCACATTGTTTACCTCTCCGTCAACCCCTCCTATACGGTCTCAAAATTGGGGCCCACTCTATTCGTCAATCACTGGCGGGTATCAATTTGGGTACAAATTACCATTAGACTGAGATATTCCATTAGTGCATTGTGGATCAGGTGTTGCCTTGGCCGAACAATGAGATTTAACAATGGAACGTGGACGGATTTACATGAAATGTTATCGGAGACGAACGGTTTAGATCATGCTGTTAAAATGGATCGCTGCGGTTCACTAAACATCTGATCTCTGACAGGCGATATGTGATGGCAATTGCTGATGCCTAAAACAGACAGATTCGTCGCGGGGGAATCGAGAAGGGGAAGGGAAGGCAACGCACGTGTAGTTGTTGGGTGGGCGACGGGGCATGCCGACCACCGTCGCCGTCCTGCCTAGGGCAGTGCTCTTCCCGCGGCTCCGTCCTCCTCCCCGGACACCGCTCCCACCGCCTCTTCCGTCGCTCGCTTTCCGGCGGGCGTCCCGTCAGCTTCGGTTCGCTCCGTCAGGGCTTCGATCCAGGCCACGCCCGGTTGTCCTCGTCGCCGCCTCCTCCTCAGGCTCATCCTTCGATGAGATCGACTCCCACAGCAGCTCCTCCAAGGTTGGATTTTTTTTTTGTCCCTTTTTGTTTTCCCTTTCGCTTTGGGATTATCGGATGCCTTCTGCTGGCTGAGCCTTGCCGCATTAAATTAAAGAATGAGATGTCATGAATTTCAGTCGTCGTTAGATTGATTATCACGTTTGGAATTATATAGCCAGACTACCTGTAGAATATTATTGCATATGAGTCTTGATGAATTTCGGGATCTAGTTGAGAATTCGAGATAATAGAAACGAAGATGATTGTTCGGCAGCATAAAATGAATTGGTAATGATTACGAATTTATTCTGAAAGTAGTTCCTGGTGGATTAAGTATTAACATATCCACTTTTTGTCAGGAAAATTATCTGAAAGCAATTGTTTTTTTATGTTTATGTGCTACTAATGGAGGTATTGCAAAGTAAAGAAGCTCAAGGAGGTAGGTTCAGTGCTTGTATAATATAATGATGGAGAACTTTGATCATCGAGTTTGAGTTGCTTAAAATTGTAAATTTCAAAGATAGCTAACATATCTCAAACTATAAAATGGGTGTTCCTCAGTTCAGTTATCTGTTTCATGGTGTTGTTATTGTTATAATCTAACAGTTCAGTTATCTGTTTACTCACCTTGTTTCCTTCCATAACTTATATATCTGTGTTAAACTCTTTCATATTATACCATTAAGTATACGCTTTGTGTTCTCACAAATGGTATTTTTTTTAGGGGAATTTTCTTAAATTCATTAACTTTGCATTTCAGAATTCCATTATCTTAAATTTGGTTCAAGAGATAGAGCCTTTGGATGTGAGCCTCATTCAAAAAGATGTTCCAGCCAATACAGTGGATGCAATGAAGAGGACTATTTCAGGCATGCTTGGCTTACTTCCATCTGATCAATTTCAAGTCCATATAGAAGCCTTATGGGAACCACTCTTCAAGCTACTCATTTCTTCGATGAAGACAGGGTACACTAATGATGCAAATCTACCTTGTTGTAATTCCAAAAATTTTTTGCTTATGCTAATTGAAAAGCTTGTGTTTTCATTCTTATTGATTCATTTAAGGTTAAAATGCTAACTATCGGAATTATGTATTTTCAATTATTTTCCTTGGTAGAAACAACAAAAAAGAAAAGTTGAATTCCTGGGCTATTTGTAATGATAGACACATTTCTGTATTCAACCATGGGAAGCTTAATTTCTTACTGTTTACGTATTTGTAACCATACTCTGTGAAATTGTTGTTGTAGTAGGAATCACCTTTTAATCTCTCACCATTCTTTTAGTTCGCCATGTATTCTAAATCTAATGTTGTTTAGATTGCAGAAGACTTTTTACTGTTTGCCATTAAAAGTTATCATTATCAAAATAAGTTTTTTTCCACAAAAGTAGAGATCTCATACTTTACAAAAGTTGACGTTTGATCAATTTTGCTTAGGTTATTTTCTACATGCTTAATTTAGTATTTACATTTTGCATTTCCATTTTTAATTATTGCCTTGTAGATTACTTCATTTATTTTTGTTGCAGGTACACTTTGCGCAGTGCTGAATATAGGTTATACCTTGAAAGAAATCTAGATATCATTGAAGGCAACACTGAAAAAGAAAAAGCAGAAATTTTGGATGAAAATAACTCTGAGATTTCATTTGGTAAGTCTTCAAGAGTATCTGATTCTCCTGGAAGAATCAATGCTCATGACAATCTTGAAAAGAAAGATCAAGCATTACCTGCAGATATCAGTATCAACAATTTTGGGGAGTTAACAACTGAAGTTCAAGAATACATTTCCTACATGCAATCTCGTATAAATCTTGCAGAAAAGGTACTAAGACCACTTATTTCTTGGAAAAGCATTGTAGAATTTGTCATGGAGAAAAATAAATTACTTGGTGGGAGTTAGGCATCACAGATCTCTTCTTGAATATATCTTTGTTTCAGAGTTCATAATGAATTCAATCTATACTAACTGCCATACATTGCAACTTTTAACCTTATTGTCTAGGGCCCTATGCTACATCACATTCACATGCACATTTATTATAAAATTTCATGAACCAATGATCCATTAATCTCCATGATTATGGTTTTCTGTGTGCTTTTGTACTTACAGGAGCTGCATGACATCAAGAGGAGAAATTCTGCCTTGCAGATGCAACAGTTTGTTGGAGAGGAAAAGAATGATTTGTTGGATTATCTAAGATCATTGCAACCTGAGAAGGTTAGTGAGTTATTATGTATGTTTGTAACATTTACAAAAGTGTATAATCAGCCCAGCTTGTTAATTTCTATTAACTAGCAGAATTTGGATTCTATATAATTTCGTGCTAATGCCTCATTATAGGTATAATAAAACCCTTTTTTTAACTGTAGCTTGACCACACGCTTTCATTAGTCAATATTTTCAGCTACCTATTCAATAATCATCTACAACATCTGTTACAAACTCATGTTAGTTCACTCAATAGGTCCTGCTAACTGAATGTTGGCATAAAAATATAGATTTTCCACATGTGTTAATTTATTTCCAAATAAAATATGTGCTATCAGAACAATTTATAGAGTTAGTAATATTTGTCAACTTCGATAGAGAGAACTTGCAAAAAATACTCTGCAAATATTTTCATAAACATTATGATCATATAGGTGTCTCACGTTTTTTCTTGGAAGTTCTTATTTCGGTTATATGATATGGCACTTTTACTATAACTCAACCATACCTAATGGGTTTCCCTGTCAAGAAGTCCTGCCACTAAAGGATTGACAAAGGTCAATGGCAGCCATATCTCTTATAACTGAGATGGTGTTGTATCTGCAAAATCAGCATACTATGCGCTAGAGTAATTGTATTCATGCACATATATAGTAGAGACGAGAGGGAGTACAGGTCTGATACGACGTCCTAAATAATGAAGGCCTTTGCTTATGGAGGTACAAACAACTTCCAGTGTTACTAAATGCCTCCCTGTTCAAATTGTCTAGTTTATTTTACTTCAATATCCTGATTAACAAGACTACCCTTTTGAAACTCTTGAGATCCATTGATTTTGAAATGTCTGTAAACTCTTTTAGAAAAATACTTCGGGTGTTGAAACAACAAGCTAATCTTCATGTTCTTCCAAGAGTACTTGTGCATGTTTCAAGCAAATTATAATATAGTTTCCCTGCCTGCTTTTTTCTACCGAGATTAAGAACACGTTTTATATCATGAACTTTGGTGTATTTACTGCATATTACCTACAAAAATAGTAGTGAAATATTTTTACTTGTATTGTCTTAAACTAAAAAAAATTGCTACATTTGAAAGAAAAAAACGATGAAAGAAACTTGAAGCTTATTTCTGTGTTAGTATTTTCTACTCTTTTTCCCTGGTGTTAGGAATGTTTTGGAGAACATATTTCGCAACTTTTTAAGATGGTTGCAACCCGAGTGACCTTTGTTCAGATATGAGAACAATTGATTCTCCATGAAGGCTGATGCTTTCCTTGGTTCTCTTGCCCCTATCCAGAGTTCACATTGGCGGGACTCTGTTTGCTCATTGAATTTTCGGTTCTTGTTTCTATAACAAGGTACAATTTCTCCAGGTTGCTGAACTTTCAGAGCCGACTTGTCCTGGTGTAGAAGAAGCAATCCACTCAGTTGTGCATGGCCTCCTTGCAACTCTTTCTCCAAAGATGCATTCCAAATGCCCTTATCCCTCTGATAATCCAACAAGCGGAACCTTAGGCGTTGGTAAAGATGACCATGAGGAACTTGTTGAGAACACTTCCACACAATTTCAGCCCATTATATCCATCCCCCGGGATTATCTTGCACGCCTGCTGTTCTGGTACTACAAATTATTATTTCATTGAAGGCATACTTTTGATTAGGCTAGTGAATTGTGACCTGTGTTTCAATTTAGTTACTTAAATTTAAATTGCTATAACTAAATTGTTTTTATGTTTTTGGTTCTTTTGAAGCGGTGCATAACAAAAATGGCCTTTTGATTTCATGTACAATGAAGATGGTTATTCTCTTAAACATACTGTTAGAATTTAGAGACGTTCTAGATTAAACTAGAAGTAGAATTTCCTAAACTCAAGTAAACGTTCTGAATCTAAATATTTGAATTGAGATGAAGGTCAAAGTTCAACCTCTATACTTAATGATATCTTTAAGCCGTTGTTTTCTTGTGGTATTCTCAGGTGCATGCTATTGGGTCACCACATCAGAGGCCTCGAATACCGTCTTGAGCTGATGGAGCTTCTGACAATCCCTACTGAGACACAGACTATATCATACGAAGGCGATTCAGTTGCTTAACCTTGCTTCTTTGGTTCAGTAGAGAAAATCATATGATGAGGTTTTCAACCCCTTGCACAGACGAGACAAACCACTCTTGTTGAGCTTGCACAAGTTCACATCAATCATTTGGAAGTTGAAGATGGTCTTTAGATTTGGTGATTTTAATTTGTAGATACAGATGCCAGAAGATTTGAGAAATCAGAAATAAGTATTTTTCAAACATCAACCTTTGTAAATTACCATTCTCAACTAGTTAACTTACATCTGTTCATTTCATTTTGATATTTGGAGCCCAGAATGGATTCTTATTGCAGACTACTGGAATAATGTTTGAAATCAGATCCATTTTTTTTTCACAAGTCTCGGTTGTTTTCAAATCAGTGATCGATTTTACTAGATTTTTTTAAATCAGAGATCTAAACTTTTGCTGCATGCCTAGTCAATTATGATGCAAGGTTGTATGTTATAGTTTGCATGGTTAGTTAAAGATATACGAGTAGGGCAGTCTGGTTCAGTATTAATCACTGTGGTTCACTCTATCCATTTCATATGCAATGGTAACAAATATCATGTTGTGTTTGTTGTTTGGAATAGAATAATTATTCTTGAAAATACAAGTTTAGATATCTAAAACTTTAAATGATGTTAATGTATAAAAAGATTGGATTTCTTGAAGTTGCTAAAAATTAATTAACAAATATTGTTATTGTTTTTTGATAAATGATTGTCGGTCAATCCTAATTAAATGACATAAGTTATCAATTGAACCTTCTATTCAAGGCGATTTTAAATTCACCATTATCGTATTAATTTCATCATGTCAACATAGTTTTTCTAAATGAATTAATTATAAAAATATATTTAGAATTACAGTATAAGTTATGTTTTAAAGTTATTCTATTACCCTTTTCAGCTCAAAACCAAGAACGTATCTAGAATTAGAAATGTTTAGTTTTACAGATATTTGTTCGTAGAATTATGAAAAATATCACATAAAAACAAAAAAAAATTATATTAAGCTCAAATCTGGATACAATTTATTTAGATTCATATATAAATACTAATTTTAAATATATTTTATAAATATCCATTTAACATTTGTCTAGTTTAATATATCTAATTTAGAAAGAAAAAAATGTAGCTGTGTACTGGGAAAAAATAATTAATGAAGCAAGAAACTTGCGTATCATTTCGGGTTTTTCTTAACACACAATACTGAATGCTTTTATTCAACTCTTTTACTTTTTGCGTCTCTTAAATGCGTTTGGCAGGATTAACTCAATAATTTCATCTATTTTTCAACTGTCTTAATCAAAATTTACTATTTTTAAATGAATAAGAAATGCTCTAGATTTACTACGATTCTCAAGTAGATTATTCAAATATTTGATATTGAATAATACCCCAAATTCAAAGTGAGAAAGAAGAAAGACAAAGAGTATTTTAATTTATTTCCAAATGTTTTTATTTATTTTTTTTTCCATTAATGGTCTTAAAATTCTTAACACTAAACTCAACTTCTTTTCCATCCGTATATTAAAAACAATTATTCTAACTTCTGTATACAATTTTTTTTTTACTTCAACTCCCTAATACACTTTAATTTACCTAATTAGCCTTTTTTTAAGTAAAAAAAATCCAAAATAAAATATAATTTATCCTAAAGACCAAAGTAAATAATATCATATCAATTTTTTTTTTTGTTAAAAATATGTACTATGACTATTGTTGTTTTATATGTTGGTTAGTTTATTAATATCTCATTAATAGTTTTTTTTATAAATTTGATAATGAAGGAATAAATAATACGAGAATGAGAATTAATAAAAGTGAATAACAACACCATTAAAAAATAAAAAAATTAAGTGGACATTGATTCTCCTATACCTTAACAAATACATAGATACATAAATAAGTGTATAAGTTTTTTATATGAATTTATAATTTTATTGTTTTAATATAATAATCTTGAACCATGATAAATCATGGTGAATGTTAGTCTCCATGTTAGTTTTGATGTGATAAATCAAGTTTGGTTAGGTTCTAAAATTTTTTTATCTATGTGTCTAAGTGTGCAGAAGCTTAGGAACACAAGAAGTCGAATGGAAAACGCGGCAGACGAGAAGGATGGCACGGGAAGCGAGTCGACGGGCTCGGTGCGTCCGAGGGACGAGAAGCCACGGAAGAGTACACAAGCGGATGAGAAAGACGCGCGCAGCAGTTCGAGGGACGAGAAATCGGGGAGAAAACCTACTCGAGAAGAAGGACAGAATATGGGTTCGGGTGAGCTCTATTCTAAATGTTTGAAATCACTCAAGCGATCGGAGTCAACCGGAAGTGAACGAGTCAACTCTTAAGTTGACTTACTGGAGCTGGAAGGCGTTTTCAAGGGAGTAAAGGCGCCCTGAGAACTGCGGCAAAGGAAGGCACCTCTCACTGCTCGGAAGGCGTCTGCCGAAGGAGCCTTCAGCGCTCTGAAGGCGCCTTAAAGAGCTGGTCAACTACCGTTGAGAGCAGATAGAGTTTTATCTACGAGGATAAAACTTTATCCACCTAGAGGCGCTAGCTCTCAACCTCCCTGAGGGCGCCTTCAGGCCTTCGATATCAGTTTTCTATGACCTATGAAAGGATCCCCGAAGCTGAGAATTAAACAACAACTGTAGCACAACTTTTGTAATTCATTTCTTAGTATTTTTCTGAGCTTAAGTGTTTGTAAGAGGCTTCTTCGCCTTCAACGAAGAAGATTCTGCTAGAGCTTTCATCTGCTTTGGACTTACAACCACCTTGGTTGTAACCAAATAAAAGTCTGAGCTTTTTATTTTTTTATGTTGTGTCTTATAATTAAATTGTAGACTAATATTATATCCTTGCTTAACATAGCTTGAGATTTTGTATTCTTAACTGGTAGGTTATTCTTCCCACCAGACGGCCCCCAAGGGTCCTAGCAGTGAACTATGCACGAACAATAAATTGACTATTCCGAATTATGAATTATAACCATTTTAGACAGTCAAGATTAAAATCAATCCCCCATGAACCGTCAAACTAACAATTCTGAGTCGCTAATTCTGAACCGTAGTTGGATCTACCTACAACTATATATGTAGCAGTTAAGCCTTTTCAACCGTTAATCAGACATTTAACGTTACTATGAACTGATTGGACAACTTCTGAACTAGCCAAATATCTAAATCAAGATGGTCGGTCACCTCCAAGATTAATCATTTAAAAATTATTTTTTCATAGAGCTTAATACTTGTACCAGAATATATACTCTTATCGACAACAACAAATTCACCTAGTGTCCCAGACATCAGTATAATTAAAGGATTCATAGTTTACCACAATACTTATTAAAATTCTATCCTAATCCAAAATGATCAGTCACAGTGAGAGACAAACCTCTACTGTACATGATATATATTCCATCGCATGTGGCTGGCCCTCATGAATAAATGCCAAAGTTTACAAAGCAAACAGAGACGGAGTATTATTAACATGTGTAAATTCAAGTTAATACTCCCATTCGCAGGCAGACAAACTACTTTACAAGCTTTGCTTTTGTTTCGATCGATCGAGCTCGCCTCTGTGCGACATTAATGGCCGGTGTTTTAACAAAAATATTATATTTGCAAGCCCGAGGCTGTTTTTGTGTCCCCTTCAAAGAAAAGCCGACAGAAAACGGAGCCAGAACCCAATGCCTTGGAGCTCCTGCTATTCAGTACTGCATGGCGTTGGAGGAGCCTCTCCCGTTCCCGACGGCCGGCGACCATAGGTCGGCGCCGTTGCTGCTCGCTACGTGCTCCGTCTCCGCCACCGGCACCAAGCACAGCCCCCGGCTTCGCAGGTCACTCCCTCCAGCTCCCTTCGTTTTAATACACCAAATCAGCTATCGAATTAGAAGCAGAGGCGATCGAGTATAGATACATAGAACAAAGTATTACATGCAGGTGGGCATAGGATGGCAAGCCTTGCAGGTACGGAGAACTCAGAACCTGCGACGCCAGTTCAATTGAAAGGGACGAGGAACAGTATAAAGGTCTCTGTCAGAGACAGAGAAGAAAGAAAACATCCATTAAAGTGTTTGGAGAAAAGGCACTTCACCTGGACTTGGCCATGCAGGAATCTGATGTATCCCTGAGCTTCATGCAGAACCGATGCTGTATCTGACTGCCACGATCCCCACAGTCAGAGTCAAATCAAACCTTCTGAATTACTGCTAATTTAGGCATAAGCATCGACTTGATTGATCTTAATTACCTTGCCGAAGGGTGAAACCAGCTGCTGCAGTGCCGTAATTCTTTCCCCCAACTTCTCCTTCCTTACCATGATCGTGCCTGACGGACCAGCAGAGGCCTCTGTTTTGGGCTTCTTGGTGCTACTGGCTGCCGCTCTCCCTCTTCCTCTACTCGCAGCTTTCTTCTCGAGCCGTTCACGGAGTTATTTCCACCTTCGTCGGTGAGAAATAAATTGAGAAAGAAAACATAAAAGGACTCACCTTGGTGGGGGACTGAGAGCGGGTGATGATTGCGGAAGGTGGAGAAGAAGAAGAGAGAGAAGAGTCGGTTGACTTCTGGTAAGCCCCGCGCACTACTGCCACGGTCTCTTCTTCCTGCTTGACACCGAAACAGAGCATCGCGGAGGAGGAGGAGAAGGAAGAAGAGGATGAAGAGAGGCAGGACGCGGGCGAGAAGAGGTAATCTTCTTCCTCGGCCGACCGCAACATGTTCATGAAGCTCTCGTCGTCCATTCGGTCGCCGAACTCCTCTTCTTCCATCCGAACAGAAAGGAGACAGAGGGGGAAAAGGGAAAAGGCAGAGTATGAATTATTACAGAGCACAGTTACCTATGGAGTCAATAGGGGCTTCCTCACTCACGCTCGATCTGGAACAGTAGAACCGAGGGAGGGAGGTTGGAAGAAGCGTCAGGAAGAAGAACAAGAAAGGTCGCTGAGGGCGAGCGTAGCTTTTTGTTGGCTTCTTCGCCAGTTTTGGCATCACCTAAGCCAGCCGCAGGTGGGCGGGTGTCTGGCGCTGCTTCTGCTTTTGCTTGCCTGCCTTTTTGTTGGCTTTCAGCTGTTGTATCTGCGAGCTTTGGATGCTTCGTGTTCGCTTTATTTTAAGTGTCAGGTTTGTTTGGCGTCTCTCCCGCTCCGGCTTTCTTTCCTTCCTGTTACCTAAAATCGGTAATTTTTTTATTTTATTTTTTTTAGTTTTAAA
>JBBPFQ010742945.1:0-13894 GCA_037974815.1 Kaempferia elegans
ATTAAACTTTATTCAAGTTGTATGTTAGTAATTTTTTTTTCCATCTAGGGGCCCTTTCTCGCTCGCCAAGGGCCTCCCAAAAGTCAGGGCCGACCCTGTTCCAACTCACAAGTCCAAACTATCCAACTCTCAAGTCGACGAGGTCTTCGAATTGAGTATTTTCCGATACGAGGGGGCCTGAGTTCAAAATTCTTCATTAGTAGAGGCCTAACAAATGGTGTTTTTTAAACCAGAACCAGCCGATCGATCCAACCAAATGGCTTGGTTCAACCAGAATGAAGAAGAGAAAGAAGTCTACTGACCTTATTGCTTGTGAGTTGACTATGGAAGTGCTGAGGAGTCATCACTCAAATGCGAGCCGTTGTGTTCCGACTAAGGAGGAGTATTGGCCTCCCTTGGCTAGCAATTCAATATGGGTTCCTAGCTCTGCGATCTTACCACCTGAGCAAACAGCGATTTGGTGTGCATCTTGCACGGTGCTTAGTCGATGGGCGATCACTAACGATGTTCTTCCCTTCATCAGATGGACGAGAGCCTCCTGCACCAGGCGTTCACTGGTTGTGTCCAGAGCACTGGTGGCCTGCATAGAGAAAATTTTATCCCATATTAACTTACCAATTCTTCGACCATATGATATAGTTTATCTTTGTTTGCAAAATGCCTCCCAAAATTTTAAAATAGTAGAACATCTCTAGATCTTTACTTAGTTCAAAAACACGGACACGAAAATTTTTTAGTAAGTTAGGGAATTAGTATGGGTTTTTTCTAATACTAGTAATTTTTATAGAATAATGATGAGCTTTTAATGTAATAGAGCAATCAATCAAAATCTAAAGAGGATGATGGTATAATGAGTTACCTCATCGAGTATCAAAATTGGAGCATTTTTAAGAAGAGCTCGTGCGATAGCAATTCTCTGCAAAGTGAGGAACAACAATCATTTGAAACGATGAGAAAATGACATGATAGTGTAAATTAAGATTATTACCTGTCTCTGTCCACCACTTAAGAGGCTTCCTCGTTCGCCAACTAGTGTGTCATAACCCTGAGTCAGATATTATCAATTTCCTGATGAATTTGGATGACGAGCGGAAAGGATTGTCAAGGTTAAGTTGTTAACAAAGTGAACGCATTGTTACCTGAGGAAGTGAGATTATGAACTCATGAGCGTTGGCAGCTTTGGCGGCCTGTATTATGTCCTCTTTGGAAACATTCTCATCAGGAAGCCCATAAGCAATATTCTCTCCAATGGAAACTGAAAACAGAACAGGTTCCTGAAAAGTAATATGTTAGGTAATATATGGAATATGACTCGTTCCAGACAACAACGTGAGGTTCCAGACAACATTGCACTTCTGCATAACACTTCCACTGAGCAAAGTAAGTCATAAAATCTTATATACTTCTCGCCTTCTCAAAGCTACATCAATAACCAATTTCCATTTCACATAGCATATCTCATACCTTTAGCATAATATTGTCTTAGGTTGTGATCGTGAGTGCATGTTCTAACAATAAGGCATGTTCAATTTCATTTCCCAACAGAAGCAAGATGTAAATTATAAGTTCGATAATTCAGAAGGATAATCAAATAACTCTTGTTCAGGTACTGAATGCCAAAAGATACCTGATTAACTACAGAGACGACCTGAGCCCATTCCCTTTTGTCAAAGGTTCTGATATCTTCCCCTGCCACAGTAATGCACCCTCTAGTCGGCTGAGTAGAGAAAAAAAAATTCAATGGGTTGTGAATCTATTTTTTACATGTAATATTTTTTTCCATAAATATTGTCCCATATACCTCATAAAACCGTGCCAGAAGTTGTACGACTGTACTTTTTCCAGAACCACTAGGTCCCACTAGTGCAGTTACTTTTCCACATTGGATAGTCAGATCAAGACCATTTAGGACCTCCACATCAGGCCTCAAAGGATAAGAGAAGTATATATCTGTGCTTAACGAAGCCAATGTAAGTTATCCATACGATCCAACTAGTTGAAAACAAAAGAAACAACAGGAGTTGTTCATCTGCGATCAGGATTAACAAAGACTAATCAAGAAACCAGTCTCAAATGGGAGATTCTGAGCAAAATATCAATGAACTTATTCTATATCCAGGCAAGGTTTGCGGTTGCTAATATAGATTGAACCTTGCAGCCACTTGCAGAGAGGACTTTTAACAAGACTAACGAAAGGCATTACAAAAAACTAATAAAGAAGTGTACCTTCTAGATGGATGTCTCCTGACCGAGCAAGGCTACATCCGCAACTTGTAGATCTCAATGCTGACATGTAATGATTACTTATGCCTTGCACTTTCTTAGAAGGAAGTCCTCCATTATCCAAATCAAGGTCAGCATCTGCTTCATTTCTTTGAAGTTCCTTCTCTAAACCATATGCGAGTGGCACATCAATTTCAGCAGCAGAAAGTATAGAGTTTATGCGTTCAGTGGCAGCGAATGTCCGTCGGAGATCTCCAAGACTGTTAACACCCCCTTGAACCTGCGATTCTTGTAATTATGTAACAATGCACCTCTTATATTAAAAAAAAAAAAATTATAGCAACCCACCGCAAATGTTAGTGTGAAGGTATAACCTATAAAGGAGATCATAGTTCCAACAGATAGTTCACCCTGAAATTGAACAATGAAGTGAGCAAAAAGATAGGGAAAAAAAAAGGGTCGGTGTCGCAGAATTTTTACTTCAGTTTCCAGTTTGAACATTAGTGAAAGATGGAAAAGCTCTAGTAAGGATAGAACACCTCATGTTTCTAATTGCAACATAAAGCATACTTTGCCTATGATTGCAATGTATTTAATATTTAACAAGAACTTCAAAACAGGATCCATTTTGATTTTTTTTTGGTCTATATGGTGACATTCTTGGCATTATCATGAGATATGTTACAAAAATATGAAGTTCCTTACTGTCTTCACTTTGCTTCCACCAAGAATATAAAGTGCCATTAGAGAAATGTAGACTACCATCCTTGTTAAGGATTCATTTGCAGACTTCAACAAACCAAGTCTTATTCCACTCTTCTGGTATACAAGTACCTACAAACGAAATATGATGGAAGATCAGCATTTTACAAGGATTACAGACAAATTGATCTGATTTTGGTGGAAAATATTTCAGTTCATTTTGCAAATGTAAGCCTGTTTAAATACTTCCCAGCAATTTCCTTATATAAGAATTACCATGAAATCGTATGTCAAAACCTTACCATATTTCTGAAAATGGAGATTTGTCGCTTCTCACCAGCAAAGCTTCTTACCTGTAGAATGAAAAAAATAAGATATGTGTATGACTATATAAAACCAATAATGAACAGGAACAATAAGATATGTGTATGACTATATAAAACCAATAATGAACAGGAGCTAAGTAGTAAGATAGTTGTGATACTTACAGTACGAATTGCAGAAAATGTTTCAGTTGCACAGTCTGATATGTTTGCTTGAGCCATTGAATGAGATATAAAAACAGGAATTGTCGATCGTTTAAATATTGCTGAGCATGTCAGAGGCATGAACATGTCATTACACGTTAGAACAGCTAATTTACAGTTAATGCATGGAAGCAAAGTAAGAGATTGATTCAAAGAAGCATATCCTATATAGTGATTGTCAAAATCCAAAATGGTCTTGACTTAAAAAGTTAATAACCACTTCAATTGAATGTATACGATACATTTGAGAATTGTAAGATGAAAGAAAAATACTATTTACTCCTATACCAAAGTCCACAGGAAACATTCAGTGCAGAATCTACTGTAAGAATCAAGTAACACATTCCTATGCAGTAAGAACTCTGATTAGTCAAGCATCAGAATTGAACAATTTTATTTTGAACCAACAGTAATCAATTTTTAATGAAGTCAATGATCAGACTGTGATTGTCAGATGACTGCGAGGAAGCAAAATTCTAGCAAGCATAATATAGAGAACATAAAAATACATGGCCTATTTTTCTATGCCTCAGCGAGTAACAACGTCATCAAAATCTGAAATGCAAGAAGACAAAATTACATGTCCATAAATAGATTTAATACAGTGTGTATTTCTGTCAGTGGATTTACTGCTATTACTATGGTGAAATACGCTCATGCATCCTGATGGTCCACGAGAAAATAGAATCTGCTACTCAGCTAAATTACTAAATCATATGACTCGTGACATCAAAAGTGAATCCTTTGATCCATGTTAAGTTTCATTTTTGTTTTACAAAATTTAAAAACCCAAACTTTCTTGGCAGACACGGAACAAATTCTAGAATTATTTTAATCTCTCTTTCATACAAACACATGAGACAATGGAAAACTATGCATTACACAGATCATGCATACTTTGGGTAGTTATTGCTTTGCTCGGCAATAAAAGATGATATTCCTTAGAAAGATATATCTATGGTGTACTGATTTGCTATATGCATATAATCAATAACATGGACTTCCAGTTGACAGTGGAAATTATAATTGATCATTGTGTGTGCCAATACATATTGATCAGCACAGTAGGGTTGGATGGTCTACTGACAGATACAGTCTGGCACAGTTTCCATTTTTCAAAAGTGTTTTAGATAATGCCATGCATACTCGACAAGGAATGATATATGAAACACATAAACATGCAGATGGTAACTTTATAGTTGATTTGCCAAGGGAATGTTTAACTTACCTACTGAACCAGATATGACAATCATAAACAACCCAAGGATAGGAGCTAATTGCGTAGAGAGGAAGAAAAGTATGCACACGGTACCTACAACCTACAAAAGAAGCAAAGAAGAAGCAATATATATATCATGAACATAATCAATATATAGTAAAGTGAAAAAAAAGTTAAAGAGAAAAACTGTTAAAAAAAAAGAAAAATAAATGGATAAGTGCATAGTTCGATCTCTTGAAATTATAAGTCAAATGCGTATATAGTCTTTAATGAATAAGAATCTTGCCTCAGAGAGAGCTCTGAGCCCACGATCCCTTGAGATATTATCATTAACTAGGTCCTTCACGGAACCCAAATCAGATGTCAACAACCCAGTCAATTCACCAACCTGCCCATGATAAAAATGTATCTATCAACAAGCAAAAGACCTGTGAAACTTACAATCCTCAACAAAAAATGGGAAACTAGCAGAGCAATAAATGCTGTGGTTAAACTTAAAGTTCCTGATAAAAACATGTCACAAAATTATAGGGCTCAAGCTCTAAGAGATACTGCACTCAGAATAAAATTAAAATAATAACTATAACACGTCAAAAACAACAACAAACCATGAGTCTCACAACTTGAGGGCAGCTAATGTAATAAAAAAAACTCAACAATAATTACAGAATACATACCTTATGGCGGTCAAAGAACTCAACCTGCAGAAAGAAGGATAACCACAAAATTTTAGATAATTCAGCAATAATATAATAAAAAAATAAACTTGGATATGAGCATGAAGAGGAATTTAATGAATTTAAGCAATTAAAAGGTGTATCTGGCATTGCCTGTTCTGACCAAAGAACCAAATTCAATTTATTTATTTCGCTAATATAATCATATTTACTTTACAAAACCATTGAGAACAAACGTGAGATTTAATAGATTATCAGACTGTTTCTGGTGTAATACAATGGAATAACTAACAAACAATAAATTATTTAGTGGAGGGTGTTTATGCTGATAAACCAACTGGAAGCAAATTAATAACTTAAGAATGCAGATGAATCAGAATGAAAACCAGAGTTACACATCTTCGCTCCAATTTTGCTTCTCTTATTCCTAAACAATAGCTTCGCTGCACTTCTTAAAATAGATAATATTGTCTTACAGCGGAGAAGAAAATCAGCACGATATTATCACAAGTGATAACTATACAATCATATCCAGTTGTAACCATAGGGATGACCAAGGGTAATCATACCTTTTGAATCAATATCTGTCTAAATATTTGGCCTCGTAAATTTGCCATAACCTCTTCCCATATAATGGTCATGTTGGTGACATAGATGATAGTAAATATGGGTTCCAGAGCATATAAAAATGAAATCTGAGATAGAAGTCTCCACAAAGGCTCAGAAATGCTGCCTGTGAGTATCTGAAAGAACTTCCCTGTCATGAGTTAATATGTACAAACTATTAGCAGCTACAAAAAGTGGAAAAAAGGTTACCAGTAAATTGATTAAAAAGACAAAAAATTGCAGCAGATCTATTTAGGATAATCTTATACATAAAACAATCAACTAAATTCCTTTTTTGGGAGAAAAGGTCTTATAAATGTATCAGCATTAGAAAAGGTAAAACTCAGTTGTCCGTGGGGAAATTCTATTAGTAATACAGTCTTGCATATGATTCAACTGAGGGATAAGATCCATGAAGAAGACCTCAGATATTGGGGACTAACAGAGCTTCATGATTTAATGATACAGTCTTGCATAGAGTTCAATGATAAGAGCCATGAAATCGATCCCATATAGATGGGATTGACATGGCATTTTGACGATGATATTATACCATCATCATCTCAATTATCTACCATCTGATGAGAAGCTGTGAATTAAGAGGAGAAGAAGAAGGTTTTAAAACTGTTGGCTTCACAAGGTATTCTATTGTCTTCAAATGAAAAAAAAAAATCATAACGTCTTACAAAAATCAAACAAGCTTTTCCAACAAAGAAGCATTTTCTCACTAAAAGTATTTTTTTTTCACTCCTCCAAACAGAACCTTAGAAGTGAGACAGATGTAAGATGTTGAAACCAGAAGAAGCGAATTCGATATACAAATATACGAGAGAAGCGCGAAAATTCTAATATGAAAGCCAAAATAGGGAATGATCTTCACAGGGAAGGACCGAAACATTCATTACCAGAAAATATGGGCATCGCTAGGGTACAAACAGTTCCCCCAATGAGAGAACCGCACGCGGCGGCCATCCGGAGCTTGTGGCGGGTGATGAGAGACCAGATGACGCCCCAGCTAACGGCGGCAGGAGATGCGGGTGCGAAGTCATCGGGGGAGCTCTCTCTCTTGGACACGGATTCGAAGTCGGCGGAAGGCGCGGACACGTATGCCGCCCGTGCGCCTCTTCCGCACCTCCTCCGCGCGTCGACGGTGCGGGAGGTTAAACGCAGCGGCAGCCGAAGTGGTCCGGGTAATAGAATAGTGCTGGAAAAGAGGCCGGAGACCGAGCTTCCGGAGGGAAACCGACTTTTCCGAAATGGCGAGGAGGAAGAAGAGGCGGCGAGGGATTGGATCAGCGCGGCGGAAGGAGCGGCCATGGAATCGCAGCGAACGAAATGAGACGACAACGCGTTGTTGCGAAGTGGGCAAGTAGTGGAGGGACCCCATTCCCAACAGTTTTGGATAGCGCGGTATTATGGACCGTCCATATCGAACTCTCACTGACGTGGAGGCCATCGGATCCCACTGCAAGACATGGTGGGCCATACGAACTCGTTAGTTCTACGCGAAAAGTGTACGCGTAAAGTATACGCGTAGTAGTATTTTAGGGCGGGGGTCTTTCTGTTTAATTTCCTTCCTCACTCTTATCGTTCCCTTCCTTTCATTCGTCCCGGCGATTCCTACTGCAACTCTCGCGATCTCCTTGTGACAAAGTCGCGATTGCTTTGGGATCCAACGGAAGCGATGAGCATCTTGTTCGCGGGGGAGCTTGATCGGCGAAAACGGTATGGATCTCAGTACTCGATCAATTTTTGTTCTGTTGTGCTTCGTTTTCCTGTTGCTTGTGCTTGTTGGACTTGGCTTTGCTCGGAGAGTGATGGTTTCCCTTGTCTGGTTGTGGCATTTGGATGCGCACACGGATCAATCGGAGAGGATGAGGGTGCACGTCACGTACGATTAGTATCTGTTTAACTTTTTTTCTGGGAGGACTAGAACTTCGATTAGGTTGGATTCATGAGGTGTGGATCGAAGGTTTCGATTCTATCTCCATGTTTTGTTGTTTTCTGAAATCCTAGCTTCGTTGTTGTTTTGATATGAATTGAAAAGGAAAGTGCGCGTTTTTTCTAGCATTACAACTTTCTGCGCTTCCTGTTCTTATCGATTCATTATAGTGTTTTAGGAGGTGGGATAGAGAGTAGAACAGAAGAAAGAATTGGATGAAATATTTTAACTTTCTTTTGTTCAGAAAGTTTTGAGGTTTGGCAATTTGCACTCTCAATCTTTTCAACTAGGCTTTAGATTGAAATCGGAGGTTTCGACAATGGTACTCTCAAAATTTCTTATATTAACGTGTTATGATAATTTTACTTTATCCATGATATTCAGCAAAAATTACAAGACACTCATCTTTGGTGATTTTCACTAATGGAAAGTTATCCATTAACAAAATTTGCAAGGTTCTCACAATCTATTGTCGTAGCCTTGATAAGGAATTTATCACCATCTTTTCACCTCAGCTTTTTGTTACTTTACTATGCACTGGAATTGCAGTTGCAAGTTGTGAATTTCTCTCTTTTGTCACTGATGTAGATAGTTTATGAATTTTTTTTTTTTTTCCATTTTGATATAAAGATATTGTTGTCTTCAATTGTTATTTCAATTATCTATATTTTGGGGATACCCAAGTTGAGAAGTCTTGATTGATATGCCTAGAAATATCTTCCAACGATGTTCCTAAATAAAAGTCTTTACTAACTTTAAGCTCGTTAGAAAGCATCTGAACACTAGATCACACTCCAAGGGTGTCATTTACCGAATCTGTGCGACTCAAATTCAAGTATGAGTATCTAACATAACTATAAATATCTGTTAAACACTCCATTGATGCAAAAAAAATTTATGAATGATCAGTAAAAATATTTAGTATCCGCAGTGTTGAAACTGGACACAAATACCGAGGGGATAAGGTGAAAAATCCAAATGTAAAAGTACTTCGTACACTAGCAACGGCTAGGGTTAACACTTCAACCTTGCTGTCCCGCGGACATCGCTGAGGTGGTAAATAGATAGAAGTTTATCATTTGAGGTTGAGGGATTGAATTTCTGGGTTGGCACGACGTAAATCCCTGTACTTGTATAACTCACCCTCATATCCACTTGCTTCGTTAGTCACGGGGCAGACTGGCTAGCTCGGTATTGAGGACGAACACTTCACCTTTTACCACTAGCATTTCAATCTTACTGAATTTGCCACATTCCTTATTTTAGCTTCTGTTGACTCTTAAATATGTCAGAATTGTGCGCTTGTGCGTGTAAACCCAATGGATCGTATAACTTTTATAATGGACTAAAGATATATGTTATTTTATAAATAGGTTTAAGGATCATAATATAGCTTTCAAGATTGTTGTGGTTGAAATCTGTGAGAAGTTTGATATTAAGGTTCATAAAGAGCAATATAGTGCATGAAACTCTCACAAATATGAGATCCTAGGCCAAAGTAGGATTATATTAGGTTTATTATATGCAACTTTACCGCAAGTGAAATTTTCCGTGATCTCTACACCATATGACAGAACTTTTCGTGTTCATAAATAGGGGTAAATTTTGGTTTTGTGCCTGTTCATTTTAGTTTTCCTCCCGTGTATCTACTATTTGCTTGGCATTAGCACAATATTGTTCTTGATTGATGAACCAGCAGAATCGACTATACAATCTCATCTGTGAATCAAAGAATGAAAATAGCAAAAATAAATTCTTAATCATAGTCTTTATTACAATTGTAATGCTAATTCTTTCACTAGCTCTTCCACCAGTGACTGAAGCATCGCGTCTCCGACCAGCAGGCCCAGCTCCTCCTCCTCGTCGTGGAAGCATCTCCATCGTCCGTCCCTCTCCATCTCCCTCAGCGTGGCTGCCATCCCGTGACCGCTGTCCTGCTCCGTCTCCCCGCGCGGCCGCCCGTCGATAAACCGCCTGGCGGAGCAGAGCATCTCCGTCGTAGTCGTCGGCGATCTCTGCCTAAGTAGGAGGACGCTGCCGCCGCCGCCCGCTTTGCCGCCTTGGATGAAGAAGTCCAGCAGAAGTTTCTCCACGCCACGAGGCGGCGGGTTGGCCTTCAGCCGGCCGAGCAGCTCCCACGCCCCCTCCTCCTCGTATTCTCCATCCGACGACAGGGAGCAACAGTCCGCCGCGGTGTCCAGCTCCGCGAGCATTTCGAACCGTCGGATCCGGTGCAGCAATTGCTCCGTCGTCCCTGCACCAAGCACAGCGTCATCATTACAAACCATAAAAACACATTCTCATTTCGCCCCCTAAACTTCTCAAAATCGTCCAATTCAGCTGCCAATCACACATCAAAATATGATATTTCACTCTTGTTTTCTTGCTGCTGTAGCAGGCCAACAAGATATAGAGGTAGAAATCGACGTGATTTAATAGCGCGGGCCCTACTCAATCGAAGAATCCAAAGAAATTGTTCTTGCGGTGTCGATACAATACAGCCAGGTACGGCTTCACACCTTTCAAATCTCATCAATTATTTCTTTCCCCACTTAAAATAATTCATTATTTCATTTTTTTGACCAAAAAAAAAAATATTTTACTTTTAAAACCAAGCGAAGCCTTACTTTCAATGTAGTCGAGGCTCCTATAGAACTCCTCTTCCTCCTCTTCTTCCTTCACTATCAAAACTGGACCCGGTCGAACCTTTCCGTCGAATTCCTGTTTAACAATAAGAAGAAAAGCTAAATAAATTAATTAGATAATGAAATTGAGTCAAGCCGGGTAGAGCCCGATTGGACCACAACTCCAGTGCAGTCCGTGGTAGTTAAAAAAAAAAAAAGCGAGACCAAAAGCCGTGCACGCATGCCCCGGTCCCCCACTCTTTCTGCGGACAGACACAGAAAAAGATATGAGAGCATACTATTCATCATAATTAATGGAATATTAACTTTACATTACATCAATCCCTATATTCTAAACTTTCCGCCGGGGTCTGTCGATTATTACTAATTAGCGCTTAGTTATGTGTAGTAATGTCTGTTGGTTTTCCGTTTGGAAGCCTCTAATGATGGTTAGAGGATGATTAGGGGGGCCCTTAAGGGTGGATTTGGAGAGGCCCGTGGACGGTTTTATGGTATTAAAGCGCTGGAAAGCAGCGCACCTAATTTTGGCTTTGGGGGCCCCTAAATAATGGAGGGAGTCAAATGTGGGGGCGATGGTGCGAAATTTGGGAATTTTTGGGGGCGATGTGAAGTTTTGTAAGTAGAGTGATGTGGGTTTCGTTACTCACCGTCGCCGGCGAGGGGGTGGCGGTGGTGCTGTCGATGGTGGCTTCTTCTTCGTCGTCGTTTTCTGATGGCTGCGACGAGGATGAGAGGGATGGCGAGTATTCTTTCTTGGCTTCTCTGGCGGCGCTGGCTGGGTCGTAGGCGAGGACAGGGGAGGCTGCCACCGGCGATACGAATCGGAGGGACTGCCACCAGACGGGGTTCGCCCACGTGGCGTCTTCGACTGTGGCGGATTTCTTCTCCGCCGCCGGCCTCTGTTTCTTCCTCTTCCAGGAGAGCACCGAGAAGGCGGCGCGCTCGGAGCGCGCCGCCTGCAGGCAGCGCCTTTTGACGGACTCGATGGCGGCAGAGAATTTACCGAGCGCATTCCCGTTGGCCGTCGCCGCTTCTTGGACGGCGGAGTTTCTCCAGGCCGTCTTCTTGCGAAGTTCGCCGTCGAGGAGGCTACGGACGGTGACAACGCCGCCGCCGCCGAGCACGAGCCCGTCGTCGTCGTGGTCGAGCTCCAGGTACTCCTTGAGCATGAGCGGCTTCGGCGCCACCATCGGAGTTGTCATCGATCGAATTGAGGGGGCGGAGGATGGCGCGGCACGACAAGGAGGAGGAGGAGCTTCGTCGGCGATTCGATTGCTTCACGCCATGGACGAAAGCTTGGTGGGTTTCGTCTTGTTCGACGGCATTTATTAATGGCCGAGCTTCTCCCAACACTTTGAGTTTATTTATTCCACTGAATCGAGATAACCTTTATTTATTTTCTAAAAAATATTTTTTAAAATCCTTTTATTATCAATATTTATTGTATTACTTTAAATTATCATCTAAGTCTTCCACTTATGACTAACGATAACGAGCATTATTGCCTCAGGATTACTGTTCAATAAAAAGGGGTCAAATTGTCATCTAGGTATCAACTTTTTTATCTATTTGTACAGATTTTTTTTTTTTCAATGAGACGTACAAATATGAGATATTATCTGTCATAAATATTTTCTAATTTACCTAGCAGTCAAATTGTCGTTAATAGTTGGGCAAATTCAAAAGCCCTTGTTTTTTTATTGAAATCCTCAAAGTTCACATATCCATTTTTTTTTAAATTAAAGAGCATCTCACTCATCCGTCGCTTATGCTCTATTTATTTCGGAGAGCGGAAAGTAAAACTAAAAAAATGTTTCTATTATTTACTTCATTAAAATTTTTAAAGGGAAGAGAAGGATAATCCATCTGTGGATCATTTTAGAGTTAAAATCGATCCCCTTAAAATCGGGTGGAAAGGAGAGGATGAAAAAAAAATAACGCATGTACCCCTTTGCATTCATAAAATTACACTATATACTTAAAAAAAATTGACGCATGTATCCTTTTTAACTCATAAAATTATACTATATATAAAAAAAATTGACGAATGTGCCCTTTTTAACTCACAAAATTACATTATTACATAACATATATTCATCTTTCTCGATTAAGATAAACAAGTATATGTTGTATTAATCATAAAATTGTATCTGCTATAATTATAAATATTTCATATATAACTGACCGATTAATTTAATATTTAATAGGTAAGAAGATAATAATATAAAGATTTTTTAAAAGAGAAATGATTAAGTGGGCGTCTGCTTGACGATTAAAAAAAATTGGGGCTTCCTTAATTTTGGCCCTTAATAGTTTGAAATAAAGTTGGTACGAGACAAGTGAAGTGAAATAATAGCAGCCCAGCCTCGTGTGGCACATTGATGGGTTTGTCTTCATCGATTTAAGTTCTGTTATTTATTTATTATAATTTTTACTGTTGTTTTTTTCCCTATTTCAAATTAATTACCATTGTTTTCTACTGTTATAATATTAAGATGCATCCTTCTAATCAAGTAATCATGTAAGTTTTGGATTATATTTGATTTTAATCATTGTATTCTAGTGCCATTAACTTGGGTTAAATCATCGTACGATAAGTTAGATTAGTTAAGTTAGACGAGTTGATTAGTGGATTCAATTATGAATTAGATGAGCTGAATGAAATGGACGGGTCGAGTAGATTGTTTGTTATATCGAAACGGAATAAGTTTAAAATTAAATAGATTTATATGATTTTATATGGACATAAAAGGTGATTATGACTAATGCTATAGACGGAATAAGACAAAGGTAAGGTTGCAAACATTGACAAGTATTTTTAGATTACGAAACAAGTTTTCATCCATAAATCCCAACATCACATGAGAGGTTTTATATATGACCATGAATTGATGGCGGACCAAATCATGCATCCTTTTTCTTTCATTAATAAAGGATCAAAAAATGAGGAGCAAAAAAACTTTAAAGGACATTCCAAATGTTATAAAACATCAAATGGACGTTTCTTAAAAAAAAAATATATATCAAAAGGATGTTTCTTCAATGATTTTATTCCATAAAAATATCCTTTCATCTAGTATTATTGTAATAGTTACTGGGGATTATGTTATAATATGTAGAATCTATAAGTAGTTGCTATAACTTATTTAAGATGAGTTTAGGATTTACAACGTATAGAAGTTACCTAATACTACAACATATAGAAGATGCTCGGTGTTGGCGCAATTGACCATTGGTCAGGGTTAACCAAATTGAGCCAACTCGAGTTAACTCAAGTTGAGGTTTCGATGTTTGATGAATATGCAGTATAAATCCTAGTGAGACTAGACAATAACAGTCGTAGTAGGACTAGA
>JBBPFQ010743051.1:0-13893 GCA_037974815.1 Kaempferia elegans
TGTTTCCCTAACTTAAACGGGTTGCCAAACATCAAAAAGGGGGAGATTGTTGGAGCAATCTAGGTACCCTAGGTTTTAATGTTTGGGCAAAGGTTTAAGTTAGGTTTATTATTGTATCTGATATGCATTGTAAGTATACAAGAGATATGTACAACAGGTGAAGTCCAGGTAGAGACTTGGTGACATAAGTCCAAGGATGAGCCTTGGCGGTGTAAGTTCAAATGGGACTTGGCAAAGAAAGATCCGACAATAGGGACCGAGGCCGACGGAAGCATCTAGAAGGCAAGGCGCGAAGGATGGGGAGGTATCCGAGGGGCGCAAGGCTGGTGGAAGATGGCTTGAAGGCTAGGTCCAGGTTGGTCGGGCAAGGACGAGTGCTGATAGATTGTACTCAGGGTAAAAACCCTAGATTATGATTTTACCAGTCGACTAGTGTTTTTACCAGTCGATTGGTGCGTAGTAGACTGGCAGTCGACTGTGAGTGCACAGAAAGTTTCTGTCCGTTTTATAAGAGCACGAAGAGAGATTCTTGATAGTTTCGTGTTTATAAGAGCACGAAGAGGTATGAAGGGAGAAAGAGGATGATAACACATCCATCAGAACCACTTTTATATTTTATAATTAATTTGTGGTTCGAATGCTTTGATACTTGAAAAGTGGCAGTTGGCGGGAGGGGTAAAAGGGAAATTCCATATTTTTACCAGTACCCTTCGGTAATTACCAAACTATGAAATACCTTTTGGTCAATATCATATTCAAGATGCGTCTTTTGGTAAAAACATAGCCATGTTGGATTGAGGGATAATTTTAAGATAAAAGACAAAGGAGCTTTTGATGATTTGTAAAATCTGGGGGGGGCTCTTTTCATTTTTACCCAGGAAATACCACGAGTCCGTGCCTCACTCGGCCCCGTCAATTCATCTCCATCCCTAATTCCTCAGTTTCCCTAATTCCTCACCCTCATCCGGTTGCCGCCTTAGCTTCTCCCCACGAAACTCTCTCTGCTAGCGGATCTTTCGGGATCCTGCCGTCTCTAACATCTCGCCAGATCCTGTAAGTGCTCACGAACTTCGGTGCTAGTCTTCCTTCTCGGATGTCCTGATATCTCTGATCCCCCTTTCTTTAAGATTTTCATCTTTTTTCATTCGATAGTTATGTTCGGCAGTTGAGGTATCGGCAAACTGAGGATATTTGTGTCGTCTAGATGTGTCTATTGCTACTGCCTGTTCCGTGTGATTTGTCGTATTTGTTATCTCTCTCTCCGGGCTGTATTGTGTTGAAGAATAGATTTTGATTTAGTAGATATGTTGATTTGATCCTAGGAACGGGATTACTTCAAATAGACCTTTTATTTTGAATTGTCTTCCGTTATTTGCTCAAGAGTTGATTGTGGCCTTTTATTTTCTCTCTAGACTTAGTTGTTCAATTCAGAATTGATTATTTTATTGTAGACATGGCATTGTTTTGGATGCCTATAATTCAGCACACTGTGATCTCCTTTATATTGCTTATAATAAAACGCCTTATGATCTACTTGATATTGAACAAATTTATGGACTACAGAATAGCCTACGAGTTAATGGAGGTGGTTCCCTTTAAAGTTGCCATTCCCTTTCCTCTTCCCTTTTCTCTGGTTCTTCATCAGATCGAACTTGGGTTCGTATCAACTCTGTGCGAGATCATTGATGCTCTTCATCACCAATATCCTCTTTGAATGTTGTCCTCTTCCAAAAATTGTTAGTCATCACCTCCAGTCCTGTAATTGGCATTGATAAAGAATCAACAAAATGATGAATCAAGCTAACTGATTCAAGGATGGTAGGCTGTTGATCTTGATTACTCCAAGGGATCCTCAGATGCAACAATCATATGTATATTGAGATTGCAACTTTCTAGGAATGATAGTGGAATTTCCTCTCTGGAAAAGAGATCTTACCAGATGGAATTTAGCTGCAATTCCAAATGATGGAGGAGAGACTATAGAGCTTCTATGAACCTTGAATCCATCAAATGGTTCAAATGATTTGAATTATGCCGTGAGCCTTCATCATAATCATGCAAATACTAGAATACAATACAATAATCTTGTTAAGGAACTCTCTTATCGAACATGTGATATATTGGAACACAATTATTGGACACTTTTATTGTAGAGCTATGTCCTAAAATCTAAAATGTTGTTAAAGCATGCAAACCTTGCACTGTACCATTCTCATTGAGAAAAATAGGAAGATTTTTCAAGATGGACAAATATATAACAAGTTCATTGAAAATTAATTTTGAGAGATGTTCCATGAAAATAAAAATAAGATTGTGGCATAGTGGGCAAGAACCATAGAGGAAAAGATAGAGCAAAAGAATTAATGATTAAAAAATGACTAATGAGGCAAACCCTCATGAGGATTCACATATTAATAGTAATTATCAAAAGCATCCATTTCATTATGATGCCCCTATCAGAAGTTATCCCATTCAAGTCTCATTATAAGCAAATTCATCTTCCACTCTACCTTTGCAATCATTTGCCATAATTTTCCAGCACCAATGGACAAATATCTATTCAAAATTCCCTTTGTCACCACAAATCCCCTCTAACTAAAGTATTATCAAGTACAATAACATAATAAAGTTTCACACAAGAAATTCTCTACTTCAAATTTGATTTGAAGTTAAGATACCCCTGCCTCAACTTATTGAAGACTTGTCATAAGAGGCTTTCATATCATCATTAAATCCAAAAGAAATCTTGATATGCTTGCCTCTGCTGTATGGAAACATGATGAGAGATGTTTTCCTATCATCACTTAATTCAGAAGAAGTCTTGATGTTCTCGCTTTCCTTGACTAAGTGCTCAATGTAAGAAGTTCCATATGCCCATCAATGCTTTGAGAAGATTTGGCATAAGGCACTTTTTCCATTTAATTTGAAGGAAGTCTTGAATTACTCATCTCTCTCTGCTCTATAAAAACTCAATGCAAGATTCTTTTACTTCATCACTCAATTTGCAACTCTTAGCATGCTTTCATTACTTGAAAATTGACATGACAGATTCTTGTCAAGAGAAGCTTCAAGCGCACCAATCTCATGCAATGAAGACTTGACACAAGCTACTTTACTTTCATCACTTTGTGAAAAGGAAACCTTAAGTAGTCTGGAATAAGAAGAAATATTATGCAAGCTATATAATGGAAAAGAAAAGGAAAGATTCTCAAAGGTTTTTTTGTTAACCTTGATTATTAGGTTGTTTTGATATATGATGGAATGATACAATCCTAGAAAAGTGATAAATTCAAATATAGTTTCGATTTAGCATTATATTCATTTGCTTCTTCTAGGTTTTAAAATTCATATAGAAGCTTTATGCAATCTAGTGCTATCTGGGATGTGAGGGCATATATAGGCTGCTAAAATATCAAAGAAAATATTTTCATTAATATTTAAGGGGTTTTTTTATCACTTGCAAGACAAGTTTTTAAGTTAACACTATCACAAGTTAATAATAGGGTAGTTTAGGGTTTTAAGTTGGTAAGTCATCTGTGCCATATGTGATCATAAAGCAAAACTAATATTATTTTAATACATATGTAAATCATGTGTGTGCTATATATGACCGTATGTGATTGCTATGTGATCCCTTTGAAAATCCACCTAGGCATGTGCATATGTGGCCAAAGCTAAGGCTTTTTAAATACACGCTCTGTAACTAGTTGTCTGCTTTTTTTCCTATGAATTAGTTATTCACTTAAGATTATATATACTTGAATTATTTTATTGTAGGAACAAGACTCTCTTGAATACCTATGAGTAAACACTCTGTGGTCTCTATTGTATTATTGTATAAGACAAATTTATCATATAATATAGCTTATGGTATAGTGGTGGCAGATTTCCTTGGAGTGATAACCCTCTTTCCTCCTCCCTCTTCTTTGGTAGGTTCCTATTATATGTCGTGTTAATGAGCAATCAAAAATATTATTGGAAATTTGCTACTGTTTACAACTTTGTTGATTGGAAATACTTTTTTAATGTTTATTTAGCTTTATGCTTCATTTTTTGGGTTTTTCTCATAAATGATTTTGTCTGAAATAAGCAATAAATGTGAATGAGGGATGTTTTGTAATATGTTTCTAACATTTAGATTGAGTGGTATTTCATTGTATACGTTAGGATACTATCATCCATGTTGATCTTTTGGTTCTTTCTTTCAAAAATGGAGTCCATGCTATATTGGTTGAATTGATATGTAATTTGTTATTGGTCAGCCATCTTTCTCCTTATCTTATTTGAGGAAATTTATAGTTTCATTTTGTGAATTACATTATATGTGAAGTGAGAAGATTGTTTAAGAAGATATTTGTACCATTTTTTTTCTCTTGATACTTTGTCATACTTGATGCGTTTGCATTTGTGGTCTCAGCTTCTTACATGTGAATTTGTTACATTATATGATTTAGCTCATTTAATACCTTATGGATGGGCTTGTGGAAAATACTATGGAAGAAGAGATATCTGGAGAAGCTGGAAACATGTACGAAATGAATCAAGAACAAGATGGTCAGATAGAAGCTGAATCTGCTGAAAAAAGATGGCCTGGGTGGCCCGGGGAAAGTGTTTTTCGTATGTTGATTCCTGCGCACAAGGCAGGTGGTCTAATTGGTCGCAAAGGTGAGTTCATCAAAAAAATGTGCGAGGAATCAAAGGCTCGGATAAAGATTCTTGATGGACCGCCTGGAGTGCCAGAAAGAGCAGTAAGTATATTTCTACTAGGTTTGTGCTCTATTCAATGGACACTTTAGTATCCTTTGTCGCGCTATGGAGAGTTGTATTATGTTTATCCTTGGAATTGTTTAATCTTTGGAAAATATTAAATATCATTTTATTTTTCTTGCTACATATTAACTTTATGTTTCACCTCTATATTTCATCATTTTCTTATGATCTTGTGTAAGAGTGCACTTTCTTATTCTTCCTTTGCAATTAATTCTTGCATGTCATGACCTGCCATTTTATTATTTTCCTTTTTAGCTTATGTAAATCTGAAAATATTAATAATTTCACTTGTAACTTATATCCTTGAAGCAATTTATGGTTTTCTATATTTCCTATGTAAGATCCGTCAACATTAACTTTGCTAATATAGGATCAAGATTCATGCTTGCTTTTTGAGAAATAGGTCTAGTTTTAAGTTTTGAATGAATCTTGACACAGTATATTTAGATTATGTAGATAAAATAGTGATTAAGTAGCTGGATCATTCATGGCACAAGTTAAATATTAAGAAGTCCAAATTATCTATGAAGCTATTGATGAATTTGATCTTGCTTTGTTAGGAATTGATCAAGTTTAAAGTTATTCAAATGAACTGGTAACTGGTTATCTGGATCAAAATAGTGATTAAGTAACCCCCACAGGTTGGTGTAGTTGGTATCTGCATGGGTGTTTGCTCCAATAATACTTCGAGGTTAATTCCTAGCGGATGCAAAATGCTTCATTCACCTCTCCCATGCAAAATACCGCTGTGCTAGGGCTACTTGGGGTGAGGATATCACGTTTTGCCCCAAAAATAGTGATTAGGTACTTGCTTGGGCATTTAAGTTAATGCATGTAGATTTTTGTCTCATGCAGGAAAGTGGACCAAAAAAGGTACGATCCTCATCCAGAATAAAGTCAGCAAAGATATAAGCCTCAAGTTAGCAAAGATACAATCCTTTTCCAAAGGAAAAATTACCACTTATGGCACAGAGAAAAGGAAATTGAAAATTATATTAACTCAAACATTGTCTTAATAAATGGGATGAGAGCATGGAGACTTTTTTTTTTCCTGAAACCTTGATTATTCCTATAAAACTCTAATAGACGTTTTCAACCTTTTTTAAAAGGTTGGTACTTATTTCTAAAATATAAAACTAAATGGATTTTTTTAAGTTCCAACAAATTATAAAAATTAACAACGTTGAATAATTTTAATGTTTTTCTCTTTAGATTATTTCATTTTAAGATGAAAGTAACCATATATTTTGGGACACTATTAGGATCTTTCAAAGATCAGAACAAACTATCATAATGTTGAGAAATCACCCTTTCCATAACAATTCAAAAACCCTTAGATAACGTTTGGTTTGTATGTTTTTTATTTTTATTTTCTAGAAAACGCATATTTTTTAGAAAATATTGTCTGGTTTTGTATTTTCCACCTCTCTTTTTTTAAAAAAAAAGATAATATTTTTTTGGAAAAATAGAGAATATCTAAAAGACATTTTCTATTTTTTAGAAAATGCTCGTTTTCTAAAAAAATGAAAATGAAAATAGGGATAACCAAACACACCCTTAGCTTTCTCAAAAGGAATCATCTTTTGATTGTAAAAAATTCTAACAACCCACATACTTCATGTACTTTTATGATATAGTAACTTTATGTTATCTTTTCCCCAACTAACCTAAAACTTTAGAAATATAAGGGAGCATTTGGTTTTGCATGTTTTCTATTTTTATTTTGTGGAAAATGCGCATTTTTTAGAAAATAGTGTTTGATTTGTATTTTCCACTTTTCTTTTCTAAAAAAAATAGCATTTTCTTGAAAAATAGAGAATGTCTAAAAGTTATCTTTTATTTTTTTAGAAAATGCACGTTTTCTAGAAAATGAAAATGAAAACAGAGATAACCAAACGCACCCTTAGCTTCTTATCTTAATAGCATTTAAACCTACAAACATCTTTCAAACGAACATCTAAAAGTGGTGAATTCCTTGAAATTGAAGATCAGTCTGCAACCAGAAACATTTGTTCTATTGGTTGAGATGTGTCATTATTTTATAAATGAAATTTAAGTTGAGAGTTCCTTTTAATTGAGAGTTCCTTTTAATTGAGCTGAATGTTGAGGTTATTAGAGAAGTATCATGAGCTCTTGGCATACTTCTCCTGGCAAGGATTTGCTTGCCTATGCTTCAATTACTCTTGATTTCTGCCATTTGCTGGTAGTTATTGTTGGTAGTTATTTTTCTATTATAAAGTTTTAAATCTTGATGAGCTTGATTTGTACAGAAATCTAAATATTCTTTAATTTAGTTTACAGTTGGTTAACTGCAATTTGAATTCCTGAACTGGCGTTTAAACTTAGTTGTAAAAATCAAGGATTTTGGTTTAATCTTCTCTTCCTGCATTGGTTTATACTGATTGTTGTGGGAACGGAGAAATACAATCTACTTTTCTAACAAACTGCAGAGTGAAGAAATTACAATCTACTTTTTTAACTAACTGCAGAGTATCTGACAATCTGAAAAGCAATCAGAACTTGGTGATATTCAGACAACATGAGAAAATAACTAAGGTCCAAAGACTACAATTAGTGACCATATGACGAAACCTAAAACAAACACTTAGCTCTAAGCTTGTAGCCTTCAGTCATTATAACCTGATCAATCTTTGCAGGTTCTTTCTGCAGACATAAAGCCACAAATCAAATTGTTCATGTGAACCAAATAGAAGAAACAAAGTTCCAGTTTGCGAAGGTCATTCTTTTTGCATCTGAGCTGAAATAAAACTAAGCCTATATGTATTGGATGGCTACCATGCTTCACATTATTTCTGGTAATTCTATAACTCGTTTGATTGTGGCTTCAACAAGAGATTGATAAGTTATTGAAAAGCAAACAAAAAAAAAGATTGGTGTGGAGGCTACTCAGTAGGGATGCTGTAGTTTTGAGAGACCAAATAAATAAATATTAATGGACAACGAGAATGATTGCCACATTTAAACTATTGGATGAGACATTATATATCAAATCTTTTACAAGAATAAAAAGTTGTTGATTAGTGTTGTACACGAACATTTCTAAACTTTATGGATGCTATTAATTTTGTAGGTAGATAGGATTGAAAAATAGATTCGCAAACTTTATGGAGCTCATATGAAGTTGGGAAGGAACAGACATCCTAGTATGGTTGTGGACATAAATGACATGGATATTCGACTCTACTTGCTGAGCTAGAAAGTCAAACTTGGTCATTCTTTATTAAGCATAAGCACAACATGCTTCATTGGCTAGGATAAGACAGATGAACATGTCATATAAGCTTGTAAGAGATGGAAGCTTGTTGATCCTATTTCTGGATTATTAAGATATAGGAAAATTACCCAAGAGTTAATGGGAAACTGATTATTCATCTTGTTTAATTGTTTTTGCCAATGATTTCAGAGGCTAATATTTTCTGTTCCATCTGTTCATCTCGTTACAGGTGTTCATTTTGCTTGGGCTTATTCGTATTCATCATCAACATCAAGTTGTTATAAGCATTTCAGTGATGTTTGATCTGATGTTCTGATGTGAGTATGATGTCAGATAGCAGATGGATAATAAGAAGTTATTCAAAACTTAGAACACAAGGAATTAGGATTTAAGAATATAAGATAGATTAATTTGAAAACTAATAAACAAGATGGAGACCTAAATTTTTATGAATCTGTTAATTACTTGGGGCTAATCCTTGTTAAAATTGCATACCTTCCTAAACTGTTCAAAATCATCCCATGACAATTAGAGACATGCTCTAATATCTCTATCAGATACTACTTGTTCCAAATGAGATCTAATTACCTAAACCTTTGTATTGAGTCTTATCACAATTAATAGATTTTGAATATCTTAGTTTTAAATGACATGATATTCCAGAATTTACCTTAACCAAAATATGGACTTGTCACAGTTTCTAACATTATTATGAAATTAATATGTCAATTTTAATTTAAAAAAATCAAAATTTTCACCTGAAACTTAATGCAAGCAACAATATTGATTTATGATGATTGCACCTTTTTTCTGAAAGAGTATTAAGATGATAAGATTGTAACTCTTAATGTATAGGATACAGTAAAACTAATTATTTGTGTCTCTGTGTCACTTAAAGTTTCCCATCCATGTTATAAAACTTTGCAAATATTTAAATGATTGATGTTGAATTCTTGAACCTTATTTTTCGTATGCGGATTATGACCATAAATCACCAATCTTATGCTGATTTTGGAATGCACTTCTGCTACTTTTTCCTACTAGTAATTTAAGGTAGATTAATCATGCAACAGGATTTGCTGTTTTCTTCTACAAAGATAAAGGCTTAGCCTTTGTGACTTCTCAAAAAAAAAAAAAAAAAAAAAAAAGATGAGGAGTTTTTGTTCTCCTTGGAGCTATCCGAGAAACACCATCTCATTGCACTTCTCAATGTAATCTTTCTTGTTTTGTGAAATTTATGAAGGTAATAGTTTCAGCAAAAGAGGAACCGGATGCTTCTATTTCTCCTGCTATGGATGGTTTGCTTAGAGTCCATAAGCGAATAATTGATGGTTTAGATGGGGAATCTGGTATTCCTCTATCTTCTGCTGCTGGAAGCACAGTTCCCACAAGATTGCTTGTGGCAGCTACACAAGCAGGGAGTCTTATTGGGAAACAAGGAGCAACAATAAAATCCATTCAAGAAGCTTCAGGGTCAATTGTCCGGGTTGTTGGTATGTTGATTGGCAATTCATTTTGTTTATATCACCTATCCTGTGAAAATTTCTAGATTCATTGCCATTATCTTGCATATAGGGTATAAGTTCCTATTGTTAGGTGGATATGCGGATTGATTCTGACAAAGTTTGTTACTATGTACAGTCCACGATTTTTTATCTCTAAATGTATTTTTTTTCATGTAGCTGTACACTGCAATGCGTTGCAACTTTACATAGTGCATCCTGTTTGACCACTCTTTTTTACATATATAACCAGATTTTCTTTTTGCACATTTATTTCTCAGTACATTAGCCTTTCCAGATAATTATTGCAACTTGTGTTGATTCCTTTGCAACTTGTGCTAGCCTTTCCAGCTTCTCTAAATGTGTGATTGATAGTTTGATATCCTTATGGACTTGTGTAATCAATGGAACAACCTTACACCGATTGTCATAGATTTAAGATATGTAAGTTCCATGGAAGCTGTTTCTAAGAGTATGATTCAGATACAGCTAGATGCCTTTGAATCTGTGTACATTCTAGTAGATAGAGCTTGCTACTGATTTTTAACTATTATGTTCCAGTGTCATCTGATCTACTATGCTCTAATCAATTATGTTCTCTAAAAATTGTTTAATGATGTGAGTTTAGTTAATTTTACATGATCGGAATACTTATGGTTTCTAAAACTTCTTAATTAGGGTTCTCTACCTGAATGTGATTAGCTCTACAGGATTAGAATGCACTCATATGCTATGGACATGATTAGGATCAAATTAATTTAAAGCTTACTGTTGTATTAGAATATATTATGATTAGCCAAACAAAGAATACAACCTTTTTTTGTAAGGGTACCTACCTTCAAACAACTTGGCAAGTTAATTGATTCTAGATGATATAATTTCACCTTATCAATTTGATTTATGATTTCTGCAAGACATATAATTATGATTTCAAAATTTTTATAATATAAATGAAATTGATATAAATGCGTATGTTATACAAGTGTTTACATATATATTCTCAGTGCATCATCTATTGAACAAATATTCCTATATTTCTAAATAAAAAAAAATCATTGCTCAGCGAGCATCTTAGGTGAGTCCAACTTCATCTCCAATCATATATGTGCATGTTATTGTACAAGGTGTTCTATGTTGAACTTTTCTGGAAACCACTTCTATTTGTTTAACTCGCATGATCTGTGCAGAAAGTCTACCTCTAGTTGCTCTTCCAGATGATAGAGTTGTTGAGATACAAGGAGAGCCCAGTGAAATGCACAAAGCAGTCGAATTGATTGCAAATCATTTAAGGAAATTTCTTGTTGATCGGAGTGTCCTTCCCTTGTTTGAAAAGCATGTAAGCTTCTCTGAATTATGGCATCACTGACAATCTGTTATTTGATAAATGATGGTTCACAACTTTTTGTTGGAGTCTAACAATTTATAAAATATATTATGTCTAGTCATTACCAAATATGCATATGGAGCAAAATATGCCTCCCCTTCAACATTGGGGCCATCCCCATGGCCTTCCCCCTAGTGTCGGTGGCCCAGGTTATGGCGGAAACCCTCAGTTTATTCCTCCACGTCGTCATGATAGCTTTTATCCTCCAGAACTTCCCCCAGTAGAGAAGCAACCTCATCGAGGCATATCAATGTATGGACAAAATGCACCTTCTACAGGTGTCCACTCTGGACCAAATCAACAGCCACCGACAATGATATCTCAGGTTGTTAATCCCAACCCATGCCATGCCTTTGAAATTGTATTTTCTTCAGATGCCAGGGGCGTTTGTTTCATTTTGGCATTCTGATGGCTTTGACAGGTTACACAGCAAATGCAGATTCCACTTTCTTATGCTGACGCTGTAATTGGAGAAGCTGGTGCAAATATTAGCTACATCCGTCGTGCTAGTGGTGCAACAATAATCATACAAGAAGCACGTGGGATCCCTGGAGAGATGACTGTGGAGATTGGCGGCAGTGCTGCACAAGTTCAAACTGCTCAGCAACTGATACAGGCACGGTCCCTCTACTGTTATACCATGAGTAATATATTTGTAGTTCGGTGCTATGTTTATATTTCCAAAGGTACGCAAGAAAGAAAATCGAGACACGAGAAAAACAGTTTTAGGAATAAGATTATGATGCATGAGTTTTTCTTCTCTTTTCAAACTGAGTATGTTAGGTACTCAGCCATTTGACATTCACAAATAAGTCAATTTTATACCTTTAGAACATGCAAGTTAGTGTTTTTATTTCAAGGATTCCCTTGCTGACCATAATTGTTGATGTTGCAGAATTTTATGGCCGCTGCTCCCGCTGCTGCTCAAAATTCAATGGGTTCAATGGACCATGGGTATAATTCTTACCAATCCCATGCCCCGCCGTACGGTTCACCTCCTAACTCAGGCCATGCAGCTCACGCTGGAGGATATGGTTCAACCTACAGTGGGAATTATGGATATTAGGTCACTGATTAGTTGTCTTGTGTGAGTTACCTTTAAAACTGTCGTTCTTCTGTTGGAAATTGGTGTGATTGGATGAACAACTCTGTTTAGCTACCAGGGGACAATTTTTGACAAAGTACGTTAAAGCCAAATTGAAGATGCTCATTTCTCGTTGTAATTGGGATCGATATGTTTGCAATAGGAAACTAATTTGGGAGTAAAAAAATTGGCATTTGTCTGTTTACAATAACATATTGCTCGTTGTCTTGTGATTTACTTATTATGAAAAATGGGATCCATAATTATCAACTATACAAAGCTTCAATTCATATTTCCTTATAAAAAAAATTTATGGCCCGTGCCAGAGTTTAGCTTGTTGCTCGTTGGCTTGAGATTTCATAAGAAATCCAAAAGAACCCATCCAAGGTGATCATGCCCTAGGTGTGATGCCTTTGCTCTTCTGGGGTATAGTCGGGTTAGCACAAACCCTTTTTCTAAACACCCTTTTGAGTGAGGGTGTTGAGAAAAAGGTTGCTCACGGACAGGGACGAACGAAAGAAGGTAGAACTTGCCCAGTCGCTCCACCTTCCACTGTTGGTACTTGGTATACATTGAATGGCTGTGTTTTTTTTTCTTTCTTCCGTGCTCCATCGACGAGATCTGCGTGTTGACTGATTGGGGCACCCGGAAGTAAATCAAGAACACCGACCCAGTTCACTTCGAGCACCCGATTTGCTTCCGGATGCTCCGACTCACTCAGTCACCCACTTGTGTCGTGCATGGCTGGTGTGCAGTGTATCAGATTTCAAACGCACCATAAAATTTTTTTTGCATAGTTTGAAACAGTTAAAAATATCTACTCATTTAAACATTTGAACGAACAAAGTTTTTACTCTCCCATAAATTATCCGTGTACAATCGAATTATAAATAAAGATGACCATCAGTATCAAAATCTTTGATAAAGGAAACCCATGCAACAAAAATAAACAGCTACCAGTTAAAGTGGCAAATAAAAGATGCTAAAGAATAATACATGATTTCGTCCTCATTTGAAGTCTAAACCCTGTTATATGCCACTGATTTGTTGAAAAGGCGTCGGATATAAAGAACCTGAAGCCCACTCGCGAGAGCCAACACTATGTATTCCATGATCGTATAGAAAGTAAGGCGTTTTCTTGTGCTCTCATTTGCTGCATTGCGAGAACGTATTAGACGACTTATAAACAATGTAATACATACAAAAGTGAGATGCATCAGTTAACAATTTCTATGCAAGAGCAATAAGAACTCTCTGAAAGACCAAAAGAAAACTTTTCTTCTCAATAAGAGAACAAGTCACAAGGCTGATCAATACATTCATTAGGTTGGAAATGTATCAACTTACAATTCAAGATTCAATCTAACTCACAAATTATGCACTATTGGATTATTGAATGCAATATGTAGTTAATGCACTAATAAGCATATCAAGTTTATTTTGGAGCTCCTCCAAGATACACAACAGAGTGATTCTAATGAACTGATACTTGAAATTTCTAGCTACCCATGTAACAATGAATATTAGATAAAGGCATTGATAATCAAAACTCATTAATATTAGATGCAGATATATACATATCAAATTTATTAAAATACAGAAGAATGAACTATAAAACAAAACTAGGGTAGAAGTATACAATAGATTCAGTATCAATAGTATTACTTCATTAATCAATCATGATACAGCACAATACCTAAGTTGTGCATATTTGCATGTGTATTAAAAGGGTACAGTTAAGATGTTTGAATATGATCACAAGTCCTATAGAAATAAAAATAAAAAAGAATAGAGCTAACTGCTAAATTTAACCTGAACCTTCTTAAAAGAAGCTGCATTATTGACATGCTGATGTTGGTTACATGACTTGGTGTTTCTTACAAACTGATACATATTGTGTTTAGGGATGACAATTTCC
>JBBPFQ010743259.1:0-13888 GCA_037974815.1 Kaempferia elegans
TTTCTTCTTTCCTTTCCTTTCCTTTAATTTCCTTAATCTCCTCTTCTCTCTCTTTTATTTTATCATGGCCGGCCACATCAAAAAAAAAAATCCAATCAAATCTCAATCAAAATTTGATTTACTTTGACCGGTCAACCATTAAAAAAAAATTATAATAATAATTCCTTCTTTACATTAGTGTCTGTAAAAGGTTTCTCCGCCTCCAAAGAAAGAATTTTTTCTACTGAGCTACATTTGCCTTAGATTAATAATCACCTAGGTTGTAACCAAGTAAATCTCTGTCTCTTCTTTCTTTTTTATGTTGTGTTTGATTATATTTTACTAATCCTAATCTCTGCTTAGAATTAGCTCGAGATATTTGTTTGAATTTGCAGGATTATCGACCTCCGTCTATCAGCCAAATTGATCAAAAGGGGACTGACAATATCCTTGTGATGTGCACGACATTATTAAGATGTGATCTAGCCTATCCAATCGGCAAGTGGAACAGAGGGGACACATCAGTTCGGGATAGAGGATCTGAACTAAAATAGAGTTTGAATCCTCTGTCTCGAATTACCATGTCCCCGTGTCTCCTCGTCAATCGGATGATCATGACATCCTCGAGATGTAGTGTGACATTCTCGTGATGTGCACGATATCCTTGAGATGTGATCTGATCTGTTTGATCAATGAGTGAAACATAGGGGACACAAAATACTGTTCGAATCCTCTATCCTGAACTATAGTGTCCTCATACTTTCTTGTTGATTGAACGGTCGTGACATCCTCAAGATAGGATCCGATATTCTCATAATGTGTTTATACATGTCACAGTGTAACCAACTGCTCGCGGGGCTCTATCCCTGCGATGCAAAACGATATAACGATGCCTATATAAATTATAAAACATGAAGGGGAGGGGGCCAAGGTAAATTTATTTCTGTGACGTTAGGTTTGGATCTCCGGCGACCAGAGAGCGGGCGAGCGAAAGGCGATATGGAGGCGATGAGGTCGGCGCCGGCGCCGGCCAGGAGTGTCCACCCTTTGCCGTGGCTGAATCTTATGGTGACCGAACCATTCTATCTCCTTCACGTCCTCCTCTTTTGCTCTTACTTCGCCGCTCGCAGTTCCGCTGCTCAAAACCTCCCCTCGGATCTATCCAATCATCTCATCCATCGGGTAACTTTACTCATGCTCCATTATGTTAATTTTCCATGTTTCTTCTTTCTTTTTTCTTCTCTATACATTGGGACATCACGAAGGTGACTATTTACTGCATTTTATCTCTCTGTTTTTTTTTTTTGGATCCACAGGAGATTCAGGCGTTTCTTGCGTTTTTGGTGCTGCTGGTGGTGAAGGTATGATACCATCGGATTCATCATCGCTTCGCTTGCTGGAACTTAACTTTTTTCTGGGCATAGTTCAGTTTAAAGCAACTAAGCTGCTGATTGCTTATAGAAAAGCTTTCTGTTCAATGATTTTTTTTTTCTTTTTTATCTGAATAAATAAAACTGCATAAGCCTTCAAGGTATGTCACGGTTCACGCCCTCCTGCTCTGTATAATGAAATAGACCCCGCAAAGGTGAACTTCAAATTCAATTTGCTAAAATATCTTCAGTCAAATTTTAGCTCATCATATTGCACCTATTTTTCTGTATTTATCTTGTGGCTGATCTCAATAGTTTGAAATTGTGCAGCTCAATGATGATGTTCTTTTTGGCTTTGGGATTTTGTAAGCAGTGTTAGAAGTCTCAAAGATTTCTAACTTAGAATCCTTTCTTGCGACTTTCTTATGATCACCCATTCTTAGATTTTTGAGAATCCTTGTCAATTCTCCACCACAAAGTAATTGGGCATTGGAAGACCTAGGCCTCACAATGCAATTATGTTGTTCTCATATTTGGACAATTGAAAACGTTCCTGTCACTAGACAATCAGTTCTTCATGTTGAAATCTATGAAAACTAAAGTAGTGACTGCTGATGCAAAATTTGTTCTAGGTATAGATGGGAAGTTTAGCGCTGAGTTATTTTCCAATTGAGAGCGACTTGGGCTATTTGTTGACATACTTGGCTACTGATTTAGATGAACATATTTCAAACAGGTGGTGAGGGAGGAAACCTGGGAAGCATTTGTTGCTGATAGTTTACTATATGCCAAGGTAGGTGAATCTATTTTTGCCAATTTGAATAGTGAAGTATATTTAATTATGGTTGCAGCATTGAATCCCTAGTGTTATGACACTTATTTGAAAAATTACAAGCCAACAATTTCCCAAAATTTAGTATCTGCGAAAAAGTCTCTACTCTGGTTCCCATTTTCAGCACATATTCCGTCATTCTGCTTTCAATTTTCAAAAAAAAAAAAAAATTCTAACATTCTTGATTGCCTTTTGCTTCAGGCATTCCTATTTGCAATTGCCTTAGTAATCAATTATAGCTTGGCCCTATGCTACTCGGTGGCTTTTCTAGGTAACGTTACTTCATTTTATTTATTTATTTTTTAACTACAAATTAATTAATTTTGATATATATGCTAGTAGACATGGAAAAGAACGGGCAATAAAGCCACATGATTAGTCATGAGCTATGTTTTTGCTCAGTTTTTATCTTTAGTTGATTTCAGCAACTGGAAAGTTATATAGAGTTAATTTGGTTAAAAATTATTTGGGCTTAAATTTTATTGTAGGACCTTACTTGTAGCTTTAACAGATGTGGAATGCCACATTTCTTTATGCAAAATATTACTTATTTCCCTGATATTTGGATTTATCTTTGCAGTAATATTCGTTATTGCTCAGCAACCACCATATGATGGCCTAGGTATAACTTTTCTCCTTTACATTATATTCTCCCAATCATTATACAGCATTTTTTTTTTGAAATGGAGGGATGTATGCTATGAAAACCTTTGATAATTCATGAAATACTCGTCTCATTGAATGTTTGCTTATGTTGCTTCGTTATTGTACTCATCAATATATTGGCTTAGCACTTCAAACTTTCTGTCATCATCACTCATGCCATTTGCTAGCATAATTGAGGGATAAGATTCACCACAAATAGTATGCTGAACATGCTTTGAAGCTGCTGCTACCATGTTAACCAGAACATAGCGGATTAAATTTGTTAGACACTGAATTAAAGGGTATGCATGATACTACCATTTTCCTTTGAAGAGTAATTGTTTTTATACTTATCCCAAATGCTTAATCCCTTAAGAGAACACATAATTCATATAGACAGACTATTTTCAATGTCCATTACCTTTTCCAGACATAAAACGGAACCAAACAAAAATGAAACTGTTATTAGTCTCTGTAGAATAAACTTTGTCTTGGTTTATAAATAAATTGCAAAAAGGATATAATTGACTTGGTATCGAATGCCCCTATTTATGGTTTTGGCTTCCTCAACCTATCATGATAGGCTAAGTTTAAAATTTGGACTAACTTCCAAAAAATTGCAGGCTGAAGTCTGGGTTCTTGAACACTGGGTTCATTATGGCAATTTAGCACAGCCGAAATAAATAATTGGTCTGAGACTGGATTCAAGCTCATAACTCTGCATGATACCATGTTAGCATAATTAATGACTACTTCAAAAGTCAAGTTGTTTGGAATTGGCCCGTATTATCTGTTTATGTTTTTCACAATCTACACATTTAACAATCTAAGGTAACAAACTGCTAGATATTCACAGCGTGGCTATGGTACAAAATGTATAGTCTGATGTGTGAGCCTGTAGGGTGCCCAGAAGAGGGAGAAGTACATTAAAAAAGACTAGGTGTTGATAAAAAAACAAGCACATCATGTTCAGGATTTGAATAGCAAGATGAGCAATTGGAGAAGGCGACATTAAAACTTCATCAATTTAGATGGAAACTCTTGACTTAACTGAAGAAATTGTTTTTCACTACCTCACTAAACTAACGGTGAATGGCAACTTTCAGATTCAGACCTCTATATGGTTCCTAATCTAAGCTGTGTGGCACATTTGCTTGTTTTAACTAGTTACACTAATGGTTAGATATGTGAAATTAGTTAAGAAAACATTAGATAAAATATTCTCAGAGTTATTTGGGTTTATAAAAGTGTTACTAGTCGTATCCTTGAGCTGATACAAATTCATAAGTAGCTGAGGATCTTTGAGTTCAACTCTATTTTCTTTTATGTATGCATTAATTATTTTCAATATAAGCTGAAGTTTTCTTTTTGTGAGTTTCAGGTGATTGTAGTCAATTAACCCCTTTGCAATTACAAAGCTTGTTGACTGAAGGAAACACTTCAAAATTTTGGCTGGTTAGTTGAGCATAATTATTTTGGCAGCTTTTGTTTTACATTTGTCAGCTTAAGTACATGAACAGTTTGAGTTCCTCGACTAGAAATCATTCATTAATTTTATCTGCTTTAGCACTCAAAAAATCATTAGACTTTTCTTTAATTTGATGTTCTTGTGGTTACAAAATTTGCATTGATGATTGAACAGGTTGAGTTTCGAGCTTTGTGTTCTTCAACATATGTGTGTAACAGTCGTATTTTTCCAGATCTCTCAGTAATGTGAGTTCTTTTTGCTGTAATGTCAGGAAAGCTTTTGTGTATCATTGTGCCACAATTTTACTTATTACAATGGCAAAGTTGGTGAGGTGTGTTTTTGCTCAGATAGTCAGGCTTCATTATGGCATAGTGTATTTCAAGGGTAGTTCTCTATGGCAATTTCACCCAAAGTTGTTTCTCCAATGTCTTAATTTCTTTGGTAGATAGTTAAGCCGCAGTTAAAGATTCACCTAGCTATGGAAATATATAACTTTTGAAGATTATTACTATATGTTTTCCCTTGATGTATTTCTTTTGCACATATCTGGCAGATATTCAAATAAAAATATTTCTTTTGGAATAGTGGATATTGGGCACTTTCCAAATGCTGCAGAGAAATTTGGAATATCTTTGCCTGGTAATGATTTTTGGATGTTTTATCAGATATTGTTTTATGATCAATTGGTTTCTTTGACACTTACAAGGACTCTATCTTCTTATGCCCTTTTAGAACAATGTTTTTTTTTGTTTAATTGACATTTTTATTAGTTCTTTCTTGTTTGGTCATACAGGTCATATCCCAACTTATATTTTGTTTGAAAATGCCGTTGAAATTGCTAGACTGCCAGAAATTGGTTATGCAGAAATTTCTCTTCCAAAAATTTCAAAGGTATTCTTCTCTTATTACTACTAATCATTTGGTATTTCATAATCATCTCAAATACAAAATTAGTAAAAAAATATATATAATTTCTATCTCTAAACGAGAAATGCCTTTTTTTAAATAAAACTTACCAATCCTCCCGTCAGTCTCAGATTGATTGTTCTGGGTTGGGATACATCATTTACTGAAATATGACAACTAAAGAGTTCTTGGTGTATTTTCATGTGCAATGGTTGAGCTATGAGAATTTTAGGCTCCATGAGAAGTTAGAATTTACATCTAAAAATTTAGAATTTGATTTTTTTTACTTTAGAATTATTTTTTACTAACATGAGAATTACCCATGCATCCTGACTTTCTGACCATCCAACATGGGGCTTTTCTGATCACTTGACTTTTTAATCAATTCAATTGTAGAATACATGGCAACAAGAGCAACCTCTCAAATAGTGCTTAAGTTACTTCACGATAGTCAAACTTTGGGAAGAGTCACTATTGGGAATATGTTAGATACAATATCCAAACATGCTTGATTTAGTAATTAGAAATTTTTAGTATAGTTCGAGAAATATCTTAAGGAGCTTGGTTGGTAAGAATTTTTTGCAATAGAATTTGTGTTTATCTCATACTGAATTTGTTTACAATAATTCTTCAATCAAACAATCAGTAAAACCTTTACAACGTTCTATGGTGACAATCCACCTAGTACTCTTGATTAGTCTCTTTTTTTGCAACAAATTTTTGTGGTGATGTCAACAAACAAGCAACTTCATGTACAACAAACACTACAAGCATATTGCTTTCAAAGTAGGCTTAATTTGGGTTCAACTTTGCAAAGAATACTTTCCTTGAGGTTGTCTTAGCAAACTCAGTTTTGAGTCGATCTGCTATTCATAGTCATTCAAAGAATCAGTGAAATACTTGTAAGATCGAACTTTTGGAAGAATAGTATGCCTTACTATAGAAAAGATGAAAGGGTGATTTTCAAAATGCCCCCGCTCGAGATTTGGTTAATGTAAATATGCCCTAATGTCTTCATTTTGTTGTCAAAATTGCCCCTCTTTCTATTAACAGATAAATGATTTTGGTGATAAAGGGTAAATAGGTATATTGTCTTAGATGGGCATTTTGACAATTAAGTAAAAAAACCTTAGGGCATTTTGATATTAATCAAACCTTGGGGGCATTTTGGAAATTACCCAAGATGAAATGCAGTTTGTGAATGGGTTATTTTCAAGCTAATAAGTATGATGCAGAAGCTCTAAATGTGACTTTTGACCATCCAACACATGATCCTTCTAATTGCGCCACTCTGCAATCTATTTTAGCGTATAGTTCAATTTGACAATTAGATCAACCCCTAGGATAGCACTGTTATGCTACTTCATGATAGTTAAACAATGGAAAGTCACCGTGGAGATTATGTTATGACAGGCAAGCATTCCTTTTTTGGCACTTGGACATTTTTATTTTACTCATGTGGGTACTTGGTTTCATGCGCATTAATTTTACGAGGATGGAAGATGGATATTCATCCTCATTCTTTTGAATTCATAGTTATCCTTTCTCTCTTCTCAGTGGAATTCGTATAAGAAAGAATTTTCTTGGTGTGGTTAGACTATTTAGTGTAGCCTTCACTGCTACATAATTATCAATTCGTCCTTCATCTTAAATGATGTAGTTAAATTCTTGTTCTAACTGTCGCCAATGTTATCTATTCAACCCCAAACAACTGTAAGACTGTTCAAATCTGAATGTGTCAGAGCTAATTTACTTGCTTTTGGCTATGCCTTGCATCTATTTCATACTGTCCCTCCAAATGAATTAGGTTATATATGTACACATGGTACTGTAAAATAAAGATTTTAATCGACTAAGTTCCATAAAGCTCATGCAGGAATTTTCTTGTGTTTCCAATTGTTGAAGCTTCTTTGTCAAAATTTTTGAGCTTGATAGATGACTTATTGGATACATCTTTGGTTAGCTTGCCACGAAACTGATGTGACCACTGACAACTTATCATCACCTTGTGTCTTAACCCACCCCAACTGGAAGACTGAAATCTAAATGTCTTAAGTTTCTTTTAGTGACTGATGACTTATCGTCGCCTGTGTCTTAAGTCTTAACCCACCCCAACTGGAAGACTGATAAATCTAAATGTCTTAGAGATAATTAAAGTTTCTTTTAGTTATGCCTTGTGTCCATTTTATCCTCTTCCTGAATGAATTATTCTAAAAGTATGTACACTGTGCTGCAAAACATTAACGACTAATTCATGAGGTTTCATAAAGCTGATGCTGTAAATTTCTTGTTTTTATTGCAGAAGCTTCTTTGTCAAAATTTTGAGCTTGATAGACGACTTATTGAGTACATCTCCAGTTAGCTTCTTACGAAACTGATACCGAAACTTTTTTTGTGTGTTAATTTTAGTTGGTATTTTCTTGTGTTGGCTACTCAAAATTATCTCAAGTCTGCTGCTGGTACGAGTATCGATTATTTCTTTACACGATTATGGATTGTAATGTGAGTTTTTTTTTTTCCTTTAACTTTTTGTACCAAACCCAATGCCGAGATATTTTTAATAAAGATACAATTTATTCATATTATTTAAGCTGTTATGGCTCTTGTCTAAAAACATATACATATGCGGACCTAACACAGTCATGCTGTTCTATAACTTGTTTGAAGGACATCGCTATTTTAGTCTTCTTTAGTGGGTGCACTTTGTCTTCCTTTAAAAATTTTACTGCGTTACTTTTTCTCAGACGAAATAAAGCAATTGTCTTTTAGGGAACAGGTTTTTAGGCCTTTTGGATATTGTATTTATCAAAAGGCGTACGTTACTTTTAAATTTACCAAAGAGCGCAGATAAAAATATGAAATTCTTTTTTTACCCCTTCCGCCACTAAAATCCCATTTGTGCAGCCCATGTTGGGCCTGATATGAAAATATCAGGCCCAATGTGGGTCTGATATTTTCATATCAGGCTCAACGTGGACTTGATATTTTCATATCAGGCCCAACGTGCAGCCCATGTGGACCTGATATTTTCATATCAGGCCCAACGTGAGTCTGATATTTTCATATCAGGCCCAACGTGAGTCTGATATTTTCATATCAGGCTCAACGTGGACTTGATAAAATATCATTCCCACGTTGAGCCTGATATTTTATCATATCAGACCCAACGTGGACTGATAAAATATCAGTCCATGGTGAGCCTGATATTTTATCGTTGGGTCCGATATGATAAAATATCAGGTCCAACGTGAGTCTGATAAAAAATTAAGATAATGTTGGGCTTGATATTTTAAAATATCAAGCACACGTTGGATGATATTTTATAATATCAGGCTCAATATTGGCGGTTGACAGGAGGAGTAAAAAATAAATTTTATTATTTTATCTGCGTCCTTGATAAATTTAAAAGTAGGTGCACCTTTTAATTTACACTTGCGTCTTTTTGGTAAAAAGCTATTTTAATAATCCAATATAAATTAAGAAAAATGACGTCATTATTTATTTATTTTGTTTTTCATTTCGCTGCCGGTCAACGACGGGAGCTTACTCGTCCACTGGGGCTCGCTTCTAGAAGGTGCAGGATCCCGTCTATAAAAGGGAGTGTGATCCCCGCTTCCTCTTCAACTCCGAGAAGAAGAAGGACCAGATCTAGGGTTCAGGCGATGACCTCGGTCGTCTCGCGTTCAGCCTCTCGCTCCCTGTAAGCGCCGCCCCCACTCCGTTTCTTTACGCCCAATTTACGATCGATTATCGGCAAAGCGCGACCTAATTTTTGATCTTCCATTTGGAGTGTTAAATTGGGAAAGGATGCTAGGATTTAATGAAGTGTCTTCGTGATTGTTCTTTTGTATGATAGTTGATTTTGTTTTGAACTGATGCAAGCTTGTTTCGTTAATTTTTTTTATTCATTAGTATTCTTTTTTATGATGTGAAAAACAGTCGTGCTGGTCTATCCAGATATGGAAGATCATTGTCAAGCGAATCAAATCGGATAGATGAGCCTCTGAAAGCTGAGGAAGCAGAAATGGCGCGATCATCTACGAAGGTGTTGTTGGATTTCATGCTCAGACGAGCTTTTTGCTACTCCCCTCCTTTTTCTCTCTGCTCCTGATATTATGTTTGTCGTAACAGTTACTTGTACTGGGTGGCAATGGTTTTGTTGGATCACATGTCTGCAAAGAGGCATTGGCGCAAGGATTATCTGTTTCTAGTCTCAGCAGGTGGTTTCTTTGATGCATGCTATGATCATTTGGTTTGCCTTAGCTTCCTGGGTAGCTTGTCTATACTGCAAAACATACTTACGCTTTAAAATATTGCCATTATTCTACAATGTGATCATTTTCATTGCATGAAGAGTGTCGAGGTTTTTTAAAATGGCTAAGTGAATGGGTGGCCCATTTTTTTTAGGGGCAGTGTTAAAAGTTCATCTTGTCAGCTATCTTGTTTTGTGCTTCATATTCTCTGACCTAATGCGATGTCCTTTTTTTATAATTGTTTACCGATGAGCACTCATTGATTTAATATTCAGTAATATATTTGCAACTTTTGACCCTATTTAACTGTTATCTAAGAATCTTTTGAAAACTTAGTGTGTTTGAATGGAGGAACAAGCTGGAAGAGGAGAGTGAGGAAGAGGTTGAAAAGGGGTTAACCCCTGTTTGGAAGTCTTAATAAGGGATAGGCAAGGTTTGCACATACCTTTTTCCTACCAACTTAATTCTTGCCAAACTGGAACTGAGGATAAAAAAGGGAAATAGAGAAAGTAATGAGAATTATTATTTTACTAGGTTACTTGTACATCTTTCTCTACGAGTTAAAGAATGAAAATTTTGCTCTCTCCCTTATTTGTCTGGATAATAGCTTCCAAACAAGGGATACTATCAATTCCTATCCATTGCTCTCACTGTCGCCCCTTTCTTTCTCAAGAACTGCCGAAACACACCCTGAAGGTAAATTCTGAATGTTCTTCTATTTCTTCTGGAAGCATTGAGTTTGCACTGCTTCTAGCTCGGATATGTGTTTTTATTAAGATGTGTAGTCCATGTTGCTCTAAAATTATCTGAGAATGAATGAATGAACATTATGCTTGCTTTGACACTCAATCTCATAGTCAGGTCTGGAAGGCCGTCAATACGTGAATCCTGGGCTGATAAAGTTGAGTGGTACAGAGGTTAGAAAAAGAAGAAAGAAACCTCTTAAAACACATATAGTTCAACTCTCAAATAGTTATGTTTTTATTTGGCAGGGAACCTTCTTGAGCCTGAATCTTTGAAGGATGCTATGAATAATGCAACTGCTGTGGTATGTATTACTTGTATAATTCTTTGTTTCGATGACCGGTTAAATTGCATTTGGCTGCTCGACATATTTTAAAATAATTTATTTCTACAATATCAAAGTTAGTTTATAAAAATTATCTATAAGAACACAAGGAGTGAAATAGAAGCTAGAGACTTGATTATACTATTGGATATGTGCATTTGCTAAAGACTTGTGGTTAGATTGTAGTTATACTACATAGATGTTGTAGAGCTTCGCAAATCATTTTTGCTGAAAGGATTACACATGTCTGCATCATCCGGTTGAATGTTTCCAGAAAGGGTCCTTTCAGCAATTTCTGTATAATCTGTTCTGTCTCCCCTATGTTATTCATACAAGAGAACAAGAATCCAATATGGGTGTGGATCCAAGTGCTTGAAATTGCTGTCTAAAAATTTCGTATGTGATCAATAGAGATATAGGTTGTCCAATGAGAGTTACGGTGTCCAAGTGTTGGTATCCAACACAAGTATTTAGGAGATGGATGAAGAATCCAAGTACCCAAGCTTTTTTTTGTGCACTGATAGACATGAGGGTGTTGCCTGCGCTGTTATTTCCACTACGCCTCATAATCTTTGTATTATAAAAACAATTTTTCCTCCAAGATTGCTTTAGAAATGTTTGAAATTTCGTTTTATTGACTTCCTTGATATATAAAAATCTAAATAAATGTTAGATTGCCAATGTCTCGGTCCAGATTGTCCAAATGTAGTTTTGTTTTTGCCTCTCTGAGAATCTTTTTTTGTCTTTTTTTTACTGTTGCGGCATTCAATGGTAGATTTGAACATAATTTCTTCAGTTAAAGCAGGCAAAGGTCAGTAGTTGTTCTTTTAATACTCAAATCGAATTAAATAGAGGCATTCCTATGTAAATAATCAGATATCTTCAATTTAAGTAGGCCAATGTTAGTAGTTTGTTTCTTTTAATATTCAAACTGCGATAAAAAGAGAAATTTGTCTCTCAATAACTGGATATCTATTCTCCATCAGTTGATGGATTCCTATAAGCTGTGATCTGAGGATCAATTTTCACAGGTGTCTTGTGTTGGAGGCTTTGGATCCCCTTCCCATATGCGGACACTCAATGGGACTGCAAATGTCAATGCTGTACGAGTTGCTTCGGAACAAGGTTTACATCTTCTCCTGGGCCTTTATTCTTAGGATTCAGCTTTTTGGTTTTAGTTTCTGATAATGCATTTTGCTACCTAATTGTCATACATTTGGGACCTAATGTCTGCTGAATCCTCAACGTTGAGGCAAGTCTGAATGCTATAATTGCTGAAAATGGCAATCATTTTTCTTGAGATAATAAGAATTTCCTTTTATTGTTAGAATAATAGTTATTATTTCTATTTTCTAATAGTTATTATTTCTATTTTCTAATATTTATTGTACACTAAAGGGAATCTGACACCTTTTTGACTATATAGTTCTAGGCTCAATTTGACTTATTCTAATACACACAATGTTTAAAATTCCATTCTGAGCTAGGTATGAATCTCAGTTGAAACAAGATGTGTCTGTCATGTCAGCGTCGAGTGTCAATGCAGGATGAACTATTGGATGGTAAAAGTTGATATGACCCTTTTACATGATAATTCCGCTCACAATTTTGTAATTTTGGGGTTAAACTAAATAAGTTCACGAGTATATGACCCATTTACAAATGTATAGTTGTTTAATATTTGTATTTAAAGTAGTATATATGAGTTCGAAATATAGTGATATATAAATTGTATATATAATAGTATAATAACATATAAATTATAAGATTTACTTCTATGGTTTATGGGTTCTTAGGTTTGCATATAATTATTTAAAATAGTATGTTGTCTTCATTCAAACTTGATTTGAGTTTGTTAAATAGGTTATGTCGCATCACACGTTTGTGGCTCGTTTAATCAGGTCATGTCACTTGACTTGTTTATAACTTCCATTTATAAATGGATCGTGTGTGGGTTAAAGATTCTAACCCATGTGTTAAACAGATTCCCAATCGGGATTGAGTTTGCATAAAACATGTTGTGGATGATGGAGCACCAACTTAATTGTCACTACTAGGTGCCTATGCCAAGCCCTAGCAGTAGTGGGAATAGGGAAAGCAACTTCTTCTCTATCAAACCCTAACCCTTACAACGAAAGAGGATGTCACAGTAGCATGCCTCATGTGTTACTTGGTCAATGGAGGTAGGTCACATATTTTATGCAGAAGAAGACTAAATAGTTCTTCTCCTGTCGCATTCATTTCTCAATCACCGAAAAGGAAGTTGTTCTCTTGCATGCACCACGTTGTTGGTATGGATTTCTCAATGCAATTCCTTGTGTTGGCAGACGGACTGCACGAGATGTTTCATCCATGTTGGTTGGTATGAAACAAGTTTCAAAAGTATGCATGCAACTACTACTTGGATCTATCATGCCTTTTAGTTGATTCTTCTTAAGTATGGGATAAAATGTTCTCAAGATACGTTACTGGAAGTTTGATATGAATATCTGACACATGTTGTTAAGTATCTGACATGGCTATTTTAAACAACTTTTACAAATATTGGTGTCTAGGAATTGCTTACCGACATAGATACATAGAGGATAGATAAAGAGTCGAAGTTCCCCTTAACAAACCTCGAACTAATTTTTATGTATTGTATCAGTTTATGAGAGGATACAATTTTTAACTAGTAATTAAAGGAAAAGCAAGAAATGATACGATACATAAGTTGCTCTATTCTCAGTTCTAGCCTAATTTAGCAGACACTATTTGACATTTGACGCCATGATGACATTTTATTTTCCTTCTTGTGAGCTGACTGTTTTCTTGGCTCTTATGAGCAGGTGTACAAAGATTTGCTTATGTATCGGCAGCTTCTTTTGGCGTCATAGATTACTTTCTACAAGGATATTACGATGGACAGGTTTGTTTTTCTTGAACTCTTCTTTTCTGTCGCTTCTCTTCAACGCTAAGATGAACCGTAGACTACAATGAGATTTATCTTCACATGGTGGATCAATGCCCTTCCAGTCATAGTTCGATCGTGTAGTAATTTGAGAGTCGGACTGACAAGTTACTTCCAGTCTCAATAATACTAAAAGTCTGGTTAAATCAAATTGTGTTTCAGTTAAAATGGAAAAATAAGGACAGGTAGGTCTGTAAGTTCACCTGCAGGTCATAATACTAGTTATGCTAATTTATCTTTTTTAAGAATTTCAAAATATACTTAAAATTGTCAGTTAAAGACTTATTGTTTAGGTTAAATTCAAATGTTGCAATAACATAGATGCTGTTGTGTGGCAAAAGGCGATTCGCGCGCCCCCAGTGCCTCCGCCAACCCGTCCCCAGGCCAACACGGAGGAGGTAAATCACGGGTGGCTA
>JBBPFQ010743468.1:0-13887 GCA_037974815.1 Kaempferia elegans
CGGCCAGCAGTAGTGGCTCTCGCCGCCGCGTAAAGCGGCCCTCGCCGCTGTGGTATTCCAGCCATCGAGCCCGCGTGGTATTTCGGTCATCAAGCCGATGTGGTATTCCGACCATCGAGCCGTGACTGTATCTTTGTTTGTGTCATATTATGTTCTAGTTTGCAGGGCTCTGTTATACCTAGGGTACGTACAGTCATTCGGATTTGCACCACATTCGGCCCCCGCGCCACCATCTCTCGGATCTCGACGACTTGACTAGTGTCTCGACTAGCTTACCGATCTATCCGAGGGCGCCCCTGGGCCAGGGTATGCCCTTTATACTTAACCTGCATCGTATTTCATTAGCACACTATTTATTTGGCTGTTTACTACATAAATTGTGACCCACCCCGAGCATCAGAGTCCTATGATCGAAGCAGCTGGATCGCGGCTTGCAAGGAGCGTTGACAAGAGGATTTCAGACGACTTGGTCAAATTAGAGGATAACTCAGCCTTCGCGCCTCTGAATTATGTTAACTCGGTCAACATTCCCACCACTTCACCTCGTCGTTCTGTATTCTCAGCTTCACAGTCAGGATTATCATGGATAATCCTCACTAATACATATTCCCATTACCTACAATAAGGCAATCACGTGGCTAAAAATTACTTCATACATCTGAATTAAAATATATTTTTTTTAAAATTGTGACACGGATACTGGAAAATGAAATAAGCTATCCACTAAGGATAAAATGAAAATAAAGGGTCTCTTTTGAAAATAATAAAACCTTAAGACGCCCTGCCCTGCCCTGTCCAGCTGCCCTGCCCTGCCCTTCACGTGGCAACAGTGAAATTTTGTTCCCATCCCATCAGTGAATGAGAAAATGAGCTGATTTTTTTTTAAAATTTTTTTTATCACGAGTCTCTCTGTCTCATTCATTCTTTCAAGTTTAACGGGCTAAACCACTGACCCGATAGCCTTCTCGCACACAAGAGGTGAGAGGCGGCCGTAGAGATGGCAACGGCGAGGAGAGGGACGACGTTTGCTGGGGCGAACGTCTTCCTTTCTCGAAGCCTCGTCCCCCCGGATGTGTTCGATGCCCTGCACGACGCCCTCAAGCTCAACGGCGCTACCGTCTTCCTCTGCAGCGACCCCTCCCGCACCGCCGCCAACGACTACCACGTCATCGGCTCCTCTAACCATGTCAGTCTTCGCTCCTTCTACCCTTCGTCGTCTTTTTATGCTACTCCCAATGTGTATTAATCCTTTCCCTCTTGATTGCAGGAGAAGTTCGAGAATCTCCGCGCCAAGGGTTGCAATCTGCTCGGTACCTCCCTCACTAACAATTTTTGTTTCAGTTAGTCGTTTTATTTCGTGATCTGGCTCGTGATTTTGGATGTTTGATCCCCCTAAGATCACCAAGAAAGTAAGGAATGACTCCTGCAATCGGAAACTTTCCCGCTAAAATTGTAGAATTTAACTCATTTGTTTTCCTACCCATAAAGTGCCTTGTTTTGTGATTAGCACTTGCGAAATTGTCATATCTTTGATACTGTGTTCTCAGAAACAGTAGGATAAAGAAAGGAGAAGAGGTAAAAGTTGAAATAGTAATCAGTTTCTCTTATTACGTAGAACTAAGTAAAGATGGATAGAAATTTATTTCCATCAGATTTCTTTATTTAAGTGATGCTGTTTCTTTCTTTTTGATCCGTCCAAGCGAACAAGATGACTAAAATAGAGTGGATGTAAGCTAACATAATTCATTTGGATTTTTCCTTAAACTATATCATCTTGGTCTTACTTCCTCCCATCCAAGTAAACACTGTATAGAAAGATTTTACATTAGAGGCATGACTAGAAAACAATGACTGGCAACCTGTTGCATTTTTTTTTTTTTTTGATCAACCCAATTTATCTCAACATTAAACTTAGTACCTAAAGAAGGTTAAAATGAGCAAGCATAGACATTTGAATTGTTTTTTTCCTTTTTCTCTTTATGTAGTTGATTAAACTTGCTAGCTAAAGTGTGGTAAGATAATACTGTCATGAATCACATGGTTTACTCTTGTTGTTCTATGGTACTTTTATACAATATTGGCGGTTGAGTGGCGACATCTTTAGATACAACAGTTATGTTCAGGATCCTTAGAATGGCTTAAATTTGGGGAACATGTTTCACTTTTGGTTTCTAGATATGCAAACTTATTTCTCAGGCTATTGGGGCTATTCAGAGTAATATACCATGTAGCCTTTAAGTATTAACTAATATATTTTTTTAATCTTTTTCTTGATTTTCCTTTTGGGCATAGAAAACAATGAAGATTCAGCAGAACATGCTGACTAAAAAAAGATGATTTGTTCTAGTTCATTGCTAAAGACAATACTAATTAGTGAATACTTGGCACATGAATATATTTATACTTCTTTTCATATCCAGAAATGTGAAATTTAGACTCATATGACAAACCAAGGATTTGAGAGAACCACTACGGAAATACCACATGCAAAGGTATAGTTAGTCCACAATTTAGACAAAAATGGGCAATTCCTAACCTCTTTTCGTTTTCTTTAAATGTTTGAATGACCATTATTATCCTCATAAGTCCCAAATAATTTTAGTGGTTGGAAAGTTTTATGCATCTTCATTGAGACTGATAATACAATTCTAATCCTTCTATTATTGTGATGGTTTTGGCAGGACCACAATGCATTATATCCTGTGCCAAAGAATATAGGAATTTGCCCAAACAAGGTTACACCTGTTGCCTTTCCATGGATGGAGTCAAAATTCTTGCTTCTGGATTCGACAAGGATGAAAAGGTATCTTTGGTTTGCATCTTCCCTTCATACTTTCTTCTCCTTTGTGATTAGGAATATACTAACCACTTGGATGTGGTTTTGAAGGATCTCAGTTTCTTCTAAAACATGTTCTTTTCACATTTCTTTTCCATGATGAATTGATTATTGAGTTACTATTTTATGTTTGTCTGTGTCCTTATTTTTCTCTCTTGGGATAGGTGAGCTAAGTAGGATATCTTAATTCTTATCATGCCTGGTATTGTATACTTGTTGTTTTTTCCTTCTAAAAACATGAAAGAGAAAATTTGTAAATCTTCAATTCTACACATGTAAACGAGAAGACATGATTAATATTGCTTGAAAGGGTATTCAACTTTCAGTGCTACATTCCTGATCTGATATGAGCAAGGGTCCCTCAGTAGCATGTCAATTCACTACATCTTTTACTATGTCAATTCCATGACACTACAAAAGCACATAAGTTCTCTAAATATTAGATAGAAACCACAAACTTACAAGCTCAACAAATCAATGTAAAAAGATAAAAAACCATTGGTGTAAATTTCATATGATGTCCATACGACAGTAAGAAAACATAAATTTTCGGAATACCATATTTCCATAAATTTCCATGGGAATAACTTGAGAAATTTGTAAAATCTTCTTCATCAGGTCTGGAATGGCTAATTTTGAAATTTTCGAAGTGACTAATTTACAAAATTCTGACTGTACAGGTGGTGCAAAAATCCAGAAATAATAATTTCAAATATACAATAAATAATTCCTTTATTATAACAAGAAAATCACCAAAATCCTGGATTAGAATATTAAGTCACACCATGTGTCGAACTGACAAACATTAGAAGAAAATATGTTACAATAATAAACTTCTATGGATCAAACTCTCCAGGAAAAACACCAATTAATAGGGAAAATAACAATTAATCTAGACATCACCATGATAAAATGAGAAATTTTTATATACAAATTACAAAACCATAATGGAAATGAAATAATAAAATATTACGGGTACTAGCTCATAAAAAGTAAATAAATAAAATATGAATTAATTGATTAAGTTTTACTAGTTTCAGCTCAATGGAGAGAGAAGATCCCTCTAGCCAACCTTAGATATTTGGGCAAACGTGACTTGATGACAATGGTGAGGATGACTAACTCATCAAAATTGCATCAGAAAATAAAGAGTGACTCCTATACTTACAGATATTGCACCAATGTGAGCATTAGGAAGATGTGCTAACGAGGAATTGTGACAATTTGATGAGTAAATATATGCATTATCAGATATGCACCAATATCTACACCTACCACCAAATGTACAACCATATCAACGCTAATACCACCCCATCTACCACTTGAATATGATTACAGTATAATCCACCTCTGTTTTATATTTTCCAAGCCACCAAATACATTATATAGTACCTAGACAATTGCCTGATGAGCAAACAAAATAACATTCAACAAAGAATAACACTTCCACCATACAATTTATAGAATGCACTCAACAAACTTTCTAAGTTACAATGATTAAGCATTCAAATATATACAACTAGGTCCCTGAAGTTTAGAACTAGTTCATTTACTAACCCAAATATGCCCTTGGACCTCTATCAACAAATAGTCCCTCTGACCTCACTGCACGTTTGAGCAATGAAATTGATAAATGATATAAAATTTGGAAAATCTTGGATACAACATTCCATGTATCATGTAACTCTTGATTGGACTGGTATATTTACATTGGATTGTACCGATCTTGTGTACTGAACTTCAGAATTTCTCACTAAAAAAACTATACCAGGTTATAATGCTCACAATCTAGCTGAACGGCATGCCCCTCTGGCTCTCTCTCTCTCTCTAGTTCTTTTTAGATTAAGTATTCCTGTGGATTTGTTATTTGTATTCCAAGTTTCTAAGAGTATATTTGTTATACGTTATCAAGTTGCATTATATCTTACTATTTGTTTCATCAGATTCAGATTGAGCAGCTAATAACTGCTATGGGAGGTGTATTGCATGCAAAGGCATCTCAGGATGTCAATTTTGTCATAGTAAAGAATGTATTGGCTCCTAAGTACAAAGTATGCTCTAAAATCACATTTACTTCTTTAATAATTTTATTTGATATATGAAAATTATTATTTTTTGTTCAGGTTTTGCCACTGCTCTTTTCTTTTCTTTCCCTTTTCTTTATTTTATGCTCATTCGCACTGCCATAAAATTTGTTAGTTGTTTGCATTATGTTATTTAATTGTTTATTCAGTAGCCATTTAATAGTGTTTTTTTATGCCGTAATCAATTTTCCAGTGTCATTTTCTCCATGTTGCTCTTCTAGCATGGTTTGGATTATAAGCATGACCATGTGTATGTTGTGTTCCTCCCTCATAACTTTCTGTTTTTTTACTTAAAAGGAGAGTCATTTAGTAAAGGAATATTTTGCCACTCTCCTAGGTTAGTGGGATGAATCAACTATATATTATTCGCTCGTCATGGATCCCCAATTTCTAAGCTGTTAACATGAAGAACTTCAAGTGGTACAATTCCTGTCTTACCTAGATAACTCACACAATGCTTTACTCTAGCAGTAGATATAGATGCCACAATAACATCTTTGTTAAATGCTTTGGATTGAGTGTTTCCACTACTAATGCATCCTTAACTATTGTCTACTAGTTTCCATCTGAAGTAGTAGCTCTTGCTGCTACACAAGGTCATGGAGGTGGAGATCATGATGCATATCCATCTTGTCTTCACTATGGTTACAACTAGCATTTGAGATACAATTGGGATAAGTTTGGATAATCAATTATCACATAGGTTGCTACACAAGTTAACATAATCTTTTGACTCTGTACTAGACATTGTTCGAAAACTATTTTTGTTCATCTATGTTCATTATAACTACCTTTATTTCTACTACCGTTTTATGGTAAAATCTAGCCATGGCAATTGGGTTGGGCTGCCTCCGACCTGACTTGGCTATGTTGTGTCTGATGTAACTTGATAAGTTCTGAGCCATGTGAGGCATGGCTGGACAGCATGACTCAGTCCTAGGCTGTGCCAAGCCCAACTTCGAGCCTTGTCTAGCTTATCTCAGATACTAAAAAAATATGATTTTTTTTAAAAAAAATCTTAAAAATAAAAAACATAATATATATTTATTTGATAAAAATATTTCTATGAGTTTTTATTTTCTAATTTTAAATTTTTAAATACTTATTATTATTTTTTGAAAAATAAATAAGGGCCTATGGATAAGGCATCACTCAATTAGGCTAGTGCCTATGATGGGCGGCCGACCCTAAAGTCATGATTCGTGCCTAGCACGTCTGTGATAGATCGGGATTTGGGTGACACACCACAAAAATGGGCGGATTGGGCCTAGGCTGTGCTCTTCCTGTCAGTCCTTATCTTGTCAATGAATGTTTACTAAGGTATTAAAAAACATATGCAAGACACAAATTACTACACAATGGATATGTAGGGGTATAGGTGCACATGTTTTGCCTCTTTCTTTTTTGAAAATTATAATAATATTAATGATGTACAATATCTTGTGTGAAAAAAATAATATATATCATGTAATTTCTTGAATTAATCAACTAACAATCAATATTCAGCAATATTTGGAAAAGTTATTAGTGTTGTTCCTAAAATAGCCCCCTTTACTTTTATATATTACTTCATTACCATTTATTTCTACATCCCTAAGCTTGGTATGTTTACATTTAAGTTATATTTATTTGCGAGTAGGTCTATTGCTAAACATTGTCCCTCAAGTTGGTTCAATGATATTGTAAAATCCAACTTGCTACAAATGTATCAAAGTCTAGGACATTAAACAAACTTGCTAATTGCTCCTTGGAACTTATAAATGAGGTGATGTTTCAGTGATAACGATTCTCTATGTGCTTACCGAGACAATGGTTTGAAAGAAATGTGGACAACCATGTAACTCTAACTTAATCAACTTTATAGGATCATTTTCTAATTCAATTATTAATTGTTGGAGCCTGATAAACTTAAATGCAGCTAGAGTGATAGCTTTATATTCTTTCTTTCCTCCTGACTTAGTAACTACTATTTCCTGCTTGCTCTTTCAAGGTATCATATTGCCTTAAATGAACATAGTTGGTTGATGTAGATAGTTCGGATAGGATATCCATAGGGGCAGACACAAGGGCAGGCTGGGGTGAGTCCTGTCTCTCTCCCTATAAAGCTTTCATTACCAATATACATTAATTAAATTTATTATTATCCTGCTGATAGTATTTGCGCCCCTTGGTTGATATCATAAAAGATAATTAATTCATTCCTAACTCATAAATCTTGTGTTTGCGGTGAGTGTGCCTAATCTGCGATCATTATATCCCCCAATTTGAATAGGACCATGGTTAGTTTTGCTGAGGCAATTTTTATATTCCACAGAATCTTTAGAGTTGTGTCTAATGACCCTAACAGGCCTCAAGGAATTGACTGATCACACTTGCAATAAATAAGATATCAGGTTTCTTGACTATTAGGTAGCAACTTTCCAACTAAGCTTCTGTGCTTTCCTTAAATAGGTAATAACTCCCTTGTCTTGGTATCAATTTCGCATTCTAATCCATGTGAGCGTCAATTGGTTTTACTCTTAGCTTTTCAGCCTCCTCTAGCATATTAATCACATAATTTAGTTGAGATGTAAAAAAATCTGATGTGTAATATCAAACTTCAATCAATTTCTTTTTCAATATTAATTCCAAATCTCAAGTGTACTTAATGGAACCCTAACATATCTATTTCACTCTGCAACCTCTTACAAAATCATCATGTTGTTGTCATAGACTTTATTCACTTGTATCTTCAATTTAAGGGAGAGTCAAGGAAGAAGATAATATCAAGTCATGAAGATCATGATCAACTTAATCCTTCGAAGATCTCTCCCTTAGAGATTGTTATGAACTGTGAACTCCTTACAGATCAACTTGGGGGCATCTTTAAGCTTCTCCATTTGCATTATGTCTTCATCTTCATTATCATCAAGTGTCTTAATCTTACTTTTTTTAGTCCTATTTTTCTTTTTAAAGTTTTTTTTCTAATTTATAGAATAATTTTGACATGGATAATATCTTTAATCCAACTTGAGATTGAGTGTTGAGAGTTATCTATTGTAGCTGAGGTTAGTCCACATTTGGTGTTTAAATTATAGGGTATTATGCTTCTGCCTTGTATAGATTATTTCATGGTTCTCCTTTGTATAATAACAATTATATAACCATTTCATCCCTGTCATCTGACTTTATCCAACTAACTTCAATTCATCATCCTTTGCAAGTGTTAAATATATAAAATTGTAGATGTGTGTCCTCCCTAACAAGATTTGCTTTTAGAATAGTGATCAGCCAATCAACTTAACATAGAAAATTTCAACTTTCTTTTCCCTTTATGTCCATCCAAAGTGGAAAGTAGAGGAAGCACTTTGCTCCACTCCAATTTACTGTCCACTAAATAATAAGAAAAGAAGCATCTTTGTTTTAATGTCTTCTGTATCTCCATCCCTTATCTAGTTTTATTTCCCAATTTTCTATCTTCCTTACCAAGTAAATAGGGCCCTAGTTTTAGTCCACAGGTTTTTTTTACTCTGAATATTAATCTAGACTGGTTATTAGCAAGAACAAGAGCTCTTCTTGCACATTACATTAGACACAAACTAAGTAAAATTTAATTTGTTCATGATGTTCTTATTATGCAAATACTAAGAAGGTAATGCTGCTATGTATTGATTTACTCAATTAAAATGTTTGTTCTAATTGATTAGTAAGTTCTCATTTTCCACTTAGCTTTTATAAGATATTAAATTTTACAAGTCTATATGTTCCTAGAGTAGCCTTTTCCCCCCACTTCTTATTTTGTTTTGATTGCACTCTATTAATCTGTATCTGAATTCATTTGATATTGCACACAATGGACTTTATGATTTGAATGTCTTCTAGTGGGCCTTAAACATCCTTAAGAAGCCTATTGTCACAATGAGCTGGTTAAGGCAATGCTGGACCGAGCATCGTGTTGTGCCACAAGAGGCTTATAGGATTCTTCCTTTCAGTGGTTTGACTATCTGCGTAACAAGAATTCCTGCAGGTATGCCTGTCAAAAATCTTATCTATTAAGACAACAACCTAGTCTGGTTATAAACTAGGAAAATAAGTAATAATTAATTGTAGTCATGAAGTAGGTTAATCATATTTTTCAGAACTATATCCTATGCTCAGATTTTTGACATAGGAAATCAGTAATCTTGAGCAATTAGTGGGCCTTCTGGATCCTCTTTTGCTGTAACTTCTAATTATTTCCCTCATAATAATTAGTAATAAAAGTATATACTGTCAAACTTGACAGATGAGAGAAAGGAGATGGAAAAGTTGATTATAGACAATGGTGGCTCTTATTCAGCTGATCTTACCAAAAAGTGCAGTCATTTAATTTCAGACATATCCTCTTTTCCCTTTTTTCTTTCACAAATCTATGTTTTTATACTTCAGTTGACATTTCAGTTGCTGTATATTGATTCTCAGTACTATAGATAGATTAAATATGGTAAATTGCTGTCTATCCTGGATTGCAAGTCATGAGGCATGTTTATTTGCCTTTTGCAATAAATGAAAAGCCCAGTCATAGTCAATTTTCTCTCTTATATTACTCTTGTTTGTGAGAAACATTAGATCCTTGACAGTAAATACGCTCCTCAAGGGGATAAGTACATGGTTGCACGACGATGGGGTCATATTCATATTGTTACCCGCAGATGGATTGATCAATCTATTGTGAGAAGAGGTACATCTGTGCAGCATGGAGAAGTGATTTCCTTGGACACTGTATACCACTATCGTTATTTTAATCTCTGAATGCGTGCATTTTACTTTTCTATATATTTTTTTTGTAGCTTGTCTAGATGAAGCTTTGTACCCTGTTCAATTAAATTCTGTTGCTTGCAATGATGTGAAACGTTCTCAAAAGGAAAGAAGATGCCAGGAGTTGAGTAATACGAACTCCCAAACTGTTTCACCACTAATGTTTGGGGATGTAGAAGCTACGCTGTCACAGAATGTAACTTCTTCATTTTCCGATGCTACTAAGGTGAATAATGAGGGAACTGATTCAGTAGTGATACTGGCGAAGGATGAACTGAAGTTGGACACTTGTATCATTGATGACTTAGAGTCAGATGATTATGACCTTTATTTGTCAGATTGCAGAATTTCACTTGTGGGTTTCTCTGAGGCTGAACTAAGCAAACTTTTAAATATGATAATTAAGGGTGGGGGCACTCGGCATATGTCACTTGGTGAGAAACTGACTCACATAATCATTGGTGAACCTTCAGATAGGCAAGTTTTTCTGTATCTTGCTTGACAATTCGAAAACTGCGTAATTCCATTTCTCATATTCCAAAAAATCAAAACTTCCTGAACCATATTAGTGTTCCTCAAATATGATTGTTTATTTGTAGTGAAAAGAAAGAGGTAAGACGCCTAGCTGCTTGCGGTGTCATCAATGTGGTAAAAGCTACTTGGCTTGAGGAGTGTAATAAAACAAAGGAAGCACTCCCTATAAGCACAAGACACCTAGCATCTGAACTATTTTTTTCAAAAGGTTTTAGCTTCACATATATTCTTCTCTGATCTTCTGTGCAATTTCACATGAATGAAGTCTCTCATCTCACCATTCTTGATATAGTTGGGGTCTCTTGAATTGTTTGAAATCACATATTGACCTGAATTTTCTTTTTCTACCTTTTACTTTGGATTGCAGATTCCTCATCCTATGCCACTGAGTCATTTACTGACTGTGCCAAGGTGGAAAATTTTGCTGCCATTCCTTCTGTGTCAGCTAGTCATCATTCAGATAAATTCAGAGCAGAGTTATTTTCAGAGAAGAGAGTCAAAAATAATGTAAATGCCAGCCTTTCAAAAATAGCGATTAATTCTGAAATATCAAACCCATGCTCTGCTGGAAAAAGTTTGAGTCAGGAAATTCAGAAACATGGACCCTATTCCAGAAACTTGGGTACTCAAATTAGAGGACCATCAAACACTTTTAAAGGGAAACATTTCTGTTTCTCAAGTTCTTTTCCTCAAGAACGGGTTGGTCAATTTCTTAGCACATACCTTGACTTGTTTTAAGTACATTCACCACTTATTGTATAGGATAGATTATCTTTTATTATTGCTTTTAACTGTTATTCCAGCAACACACCTTGCCATTGGTCTTTTGATTTGTCTTCAATTGTATGCTATTTTGCTTGGATGATATACAATTGTTTCATATAATGTTGTTTTAATCAACATTAATTTTACTGCAGTTGATGAGGCATCAGATTTGTTTGCAGCATTTGATATTTCTGATCTTTGTGTTTCTTTCCTGTTTTTAACCAGAGGGCTGAGATTATTGAATGGGTCATGGAAGGTGGAGGTACCATGATAAATGATCAATCTACGATGAATGCAGATTATATGATTGGGTGTCACGGTATCTTGCATGCTTCTGTTGATTGTTCTCAAATTGTGGTTTCAACTCACTGGATACGCTCTTGTTTGGAGGTAGTTATCTTTTTTACACTGTATTATGAATGCAAGGTTTAATATTCAATTGCATAATTTATTATTTATGCTATGCTATTGCTTTTCATTGATAACTGCTGTCTAGTAATAGACTACCTATGGCATGTGGTGTTCCCAGTGTTGTCAAAAGTACAAGAAGCGCGTGCTTAAGCACAATGCGCAGGCATGCACAACCTTTGTGCTTCTAAGACCTCGGAAGCGCACGATGTCTCAGATGTGATCGCTTCTCTGTGCTTCGTGCAAAAAGCGCAGTGGGCGCTTTTTGCGCGAAGCGAAGTTTTTTTTTTTTTTTTTTTGCTTTAAAGCCCTAAATTTAGCATTATGTCGAGTCGATTTGTCTCCTCTGCCGTGGATCGTCTGCCTCTCAATCTCCAAAAGCGTTGCACTCAATCATTGGTAAGATTTTTGTTATTTTTCGTATTTTATGTCTCTTTTCTGATACATTTTTTGCATTTTCTGGCTTCGGCGCCACCGGAAGCGTCTTGCGAAGTGTCCGGGCCCGCTAAAAGCGTCCTATGATGCGTAGCGATCCCCTTGGTATCTCTTGCTGCCGCGGGCATCGCGACACTTCGGGCGCTACCGGAGGAGTCCGGTGACGCGTCTGGGGGCGCCAGATGTGTCGAGATCCCCTTGGCATCGCTTGTTGTCGTAGGCTTCACGACGCGTCTGCAGTGCCGGACGTGTCGCCGAACGCCACCGGACATGTCATCAAACGCCGCTGAGGCCGACGACGATGCTTCCTTGCCGCTCGAGGCCTCCGACGACGCTTCCGATGCCAACGAGGGGTCCGACTATGTCGATGGTGTCGGGCGAACGTCGCAATGCCGCCTGCTTGCAACGACGAGATTTTTTTTATTTGTATTTAATTAATTCAAACAACTCCACACATAAATAAGGATAGTTTGAATAAGTTTTTATAAATCCCAATTAAATTACCCCAATACAATATATATTTAAAATTAAAAAAATCTAATAAACATTATTAAAATTTTATATTATGATTTCTAATCATTTATATTTAAAATTATAAAAATCTAATACAGATTATTAATTCATATAATTAAAATAATTTTATATTTAAAATTAAAAATTCTAATAAATTTTATTTATTAATTTATATTTTAATAATTTTATATTTAAACTTTAAAAAATATAATATATATGATTAATTCATATAAATCATATTTATATTCTAACAATTTAAATTTAAAATTTTAAAAGTTATAAAAATTTTTATTAATTCTTATAAATTAGATTTATACTTATAAATTTAAATATAAAATATAAAAAATCTAATAAATTTTATTAACTCAGATTTAAAAATATAAATTTATATTAACATTAAAAAAATTATAATAAATTTTATTAATTCATATAAATTAAATTTAGATCCTGATAATCTGTTTTACTATTTTATATATTTTTATTTATTGATTTCAGTGATTTTAAATCTTAATCATGTCAAATACAACGATTCCATCAACTCGGAAGGATATTGCTGGGAGTTATGCAACGTGTCCGGATCCTAAAAATCCAAATATAGTCGGTTGTTTTTTTTTTGGTAAAGTAACAAATGGAGGAATTTATCGACACAAGCTACATTTAGTTAGAGGCAATAGAAATGTGAAAGCTTGTCCAAAATGTCCTGAGCATATTAAAGAAGAAATTAGAGAGTTCATGCAAAAAAAAAAAAAAAGAATAATTTGAAGAATCAAATGAATGATATTCCTCATTATGATAATATTGATGATTTGGAAAAACATGAAGATGATTTTCAAACTAAAATGAAAGGAAAACAACCAATATCCGATCCAAGCATCCATCCTATGTTCTAAGGTAAAAAGTGTAAACAAACTGGACCAATTAATCTTTATTTTATGAAAGATGTTAATGAGATTGTTAAACAAACACGTGAAAAAAATAACAAAAATTTGATGAAAATAAAAAAAAGTTAGGCAATTTGGACCGGGGACGAAGCCTCCATCATATCATGAAGTCAGGGTTAAGTATTTGAAGGAGTTGGCAAATACGAACTCACTTTTCAAATCCCACGAAGAAGATCATGCTAAGTTTTGGTGCACAATCATGGCAAATGGGTGGACGGATAAAAAGGGTAGGACTTTTATAAATTTTTTAGTAAATGGTCCAAAAGGAAGCGTATTTGTTAATCAGTTGATGTTCATGTTATTCTCATACAGCTGACAAGATGTTTGAGTTACTTTATAAATTTGTATATCGCATTGGTGAAAAAAAATATGGTTCAGGTTGTAACAGACAATGCAAGTTGCAATGTCAGTGCAGGTAATATTTTAAATTTATGTTACTTTCAATTATGATTTAAGAATTGGTTCATATTTTTAATTTTTTTTTAATCTACTTTGTTTTTTTAGGTCGTCTTTTGGAAAATCGATTTCCACACTTGTACTGGACTCTATGTGTAGCTCATTGTTTAGATTTGTTGCTCAATGATATATTTAAAAT
>JBBPFQ010743879.1:0-13881 GCA_037974815.1 Kaempferia elegans
TCTCTAAGGACAGTCGGCACGCTGACACTTCAACCAGATAACTCTTTCTCATTTCCTGCTCTTTATTTCCTCTGTCTATTATACTGTTATTTTGGGTGTATATTTAATTGTTACGGCTAATTTATTGAACTACATGAAGTTCATGTTCCTCTTGCATGTTGGCGAAGAGGAAGGAGAAGAAAATATGACTTTGCTTGAGAAGAAGAGAAAGGGGAGAGATCTGCTTGTCATCTGTGGAGAAGGAAAAGAGGAGAATAATAGAAGAAATGGAGGGGAAGAAAACAAGAGGGCGGTATGGTGGTGGCATGACAGACATGGCTATGGCAGTGGGGTTGTATTTTTTTATTTTTTATTTTTTTAAATATTTAACATTGCCACAATAACTCTTTAATCTGTCTAGAGCAACTTAAATTTTATATTGTTTAAATTTATTTGATATGTTAATTGAACCAAATCAAACAGAGTCTTTATAGTTCGAGCTGAATTTAATTTGAGTTTAATTTGTTTAGATATTATTGGCCTATTAATTTAATGTTATTTGATTGTTTAAAAAAACTTTTTATTTTAAACATGGTTGAATCGTAATATAGATTTTTTTTGAGTTTATTTATAAGCTTGATAAAAGATTCATAGATGAAGATGATTCACAAATTTTGTTTATTCAAAGTGAAAAATTAAATTTACTTATGAATTTTAATGATATTCAACTTATTCAAAATGTAATACTAAATTTATTCACGAATATATAATTAATTTATATGTAATAAATAAAGTTATCTATTATTTTTGGAGAAATTATGAATTGGACATTGATTTGTTGGATTTCGGCCCATTAAGAGATGATATTCTATTTTATCTTCATTTTTCTTGTATGATAATAAAGATTATGTTTTATTGAGTATTAGAGACGTGTTATGTACATGAATATGTATAAATTTTATAAAATAAATATTTATTATTAAATAAATAGTACGATTATTCTATAAAAATTTCGATACAATTTGTTTAGAAATTAAATTTTTAAATAAAACTACATCTAGTAGGTAAAACTAAATTTTATTAAAAAAAATAAAGATATCAACGTCAGTAAAAAAAAAAAGTTAAAATATCTAATAAGTTTTGCAAAGAAAAAAAATATTAATATAATTTAATTTTAAACTTTATTAAATCAATTGAGAGTAGTTATTAAAGTAAGATATGTATAAAAGTAAGATAGTGAGATAGTATGATTACTTACTATTTGCATCTCTCTCTCTCTTTTAAATGACATGGAATTTAATTTATTTGAGTGTGATTTAATTCTAAAAAAAAAGAGCAAAATAAACAAACAACGTAAATAAATTCCAAAAAAATAAAAAGACGCGCTTCATTGAATGCATATTCGTTCTGCTGTACATCTCACTTCGCCGCCTCTGCTCCTCCTGCGCCGGCGGGTGGAACGGCGAGGAGGAAGAAGACGACAAAAGGATCGGACGAGTGTATAGTAGTCGTCGCCATTGCCGTATTATCATCGACTCCTGCGATTCCCTGCTCTGCCTTGTTGCCCTTGTCATTGGTGCGTTTTACGGTTTCCCCTTGTTTCTCGAATTGGGATTTCGCACGGATCGCAGATATCGACATGCTGTTGCTAATCATTACTCGGTCTCTATTTGAAGGCGTTCCTAGAGAAGAAGACCCAGCATTTTGTTCGTGACTGCTGGGGCGTGAGGCGAGGGAAGGGGGAAGCGAGATCGCTGAGGTTTCTTCTTTCCCTCGCGTCGGAGGGCAATGTAGGTGCTTTTCTGGATACATTCTTTTTTTGGTTTTTGATCGTGTTAGCGCGGATCGAGACTAGGGATTTAGAACTTTGGCGTAGATGGGTTGCTTCCCTTGTTTACATCGTCGCAAGAGGGAGTCCAACTCCAGGATAGAAGACAGAGACGGCGTCCAATCCATCTCAGGATCCCGCTGCGATTCCTCAGGTCGGTATCCGGACTGCAATATGCATTGTGATTTCGTGTAGTATGAATGAATTTTCTATGAATCTCTTACCGAAATCTAGCTCGGAATCAGTGATCGGGAACAAGGCGTCATCGATAGGGGAGAAGAAGAGCAACTCCGCGCACAGCTTCACTTTCCGGCATCTCGCGATCGCCACGCAGAATTTCAAGGAAGCCAATTTGATCGGAGAAGGGGGTTTCGGAAAAGTTTACAAAGGACTGCTGGATTCCACCAGCCAGGCAAGGCAACCCTCTTTCTTCCTACTTTTTCGCCTCCCTTTTGCATCCGTCAAATCAGAAGCCATTGTTGACGGGGAAAAAGATCTTTTGCATGAGCAGGAGGTGGCTGTCAAGCAGCTAAAGCGCGATGGGCTTCAAGGGAACAAGGAATTCCTGGTCGAGGTTCTCATGCTGGTTGTTCTTCGGCATCCCAACCTCGTCAGCTTGATCGGGTACTGCGCTGACGGCGATGAAAGGCTCTTGGTCTACGAGTACATGCCGAAAGGCAGCTTGGCAGATCATCTGTTCGGTAAGCGTCCCGTACCTTGTTCTGTTAATTTCCTTTCCTTTCCTTTCCTCTACGTGTTTCAACTCTGTACCTACCTTAGTTATTGCTTTATTTCAAGTTCCAACTACTTACGAAGAACATTACTGCAATATTTAATCAGATGATCAACTATCAGAGAATAGGCTCAAAGTGTATGAATCACAATCCAAGTTTCACACACACACACACAAATATAGCTGTGATCCTTGTACAATAATCATGGAACTACTCCAGTAGATAATTGGGTTTCCATAAGAATAACTTGTAGGCATACAGTTGCTCATGTGCTTTATGATTTGCTTTGTTAAATCTCAGATGCTCTCCCTGATAAGCAACCCCTTGATTGGAACACACGAATAAAGATCGCCGTGGGAGTTGCCAAAGGGTTGACATATTTACACGAAGTCGCAAATCCGCCTGTTATTTACCGAGATATGAAAGCTGCAAATGTGCTATTAGATATCGACTTTAACCCAAAGCTTTCTGATTTTGGACTTGCAAGAGTTGGACCTGTTGGTGACAACACGCACGTTTCCACAAGGGTGATGGGAACTTACGGTTACTGTGCTACTGATTATGCAATGAGTGGTAAACTGAGTCTCACGTCTGATGTGTATAGCTTTGGTGTGCTTCTCTTGGAGCTGATCACTGGACGAAGAGTTTATGATGCTTTGAAACCTGTTGCAGAACAAAAACTCTTGATTTGGGTAAGTGCTTCTAGTTAATTTCTCAGGTCAAATGTTCTTTAGATATTAAAGTACAGCATGTATAAATGACATTTTATTGATTTATATTTTTTTTTTTTCAGTCAAGGCGTTTTCTCAGCGATAAAAGGAAGTACCACCAGTTGGCTGATCCCTTGCTTCAAGGTCGCTACCCGCTAAGGCCCTTTCAGCAGTTGATCGCCGTCATCTTAACGTGCCTTCAAGAGCGGCCTCATGTTCGACCAGTTATGGCTGATGTGGTCGTTGCTCTTGATTATGTGGCATCTCAGCCATATATCTCTGAGCCTGACCCCAAGAAGATGATCTCCCCTCCACCATCATAACCTTCAGGCATGCCATCGAGGGATTGCATTGCCAGCAGCGGCTCAAGTTTTCGGGCGTATGTGATTAGTAATCCAGCACCAATATAGACTTCGACTAGATAGTGGAAAAATCTCACAGAACCGTAATACCGTATGCCTTTCGTAGTCTTAGTCACACTGATAATAATAATAGTTACCAGCTTATATACTAGTCAACTAGTTTCCGATGGTGAATCAGGATGGTATAATTGAGCAAAAGAAAGAGAGGTTTTAGATAAACAAGCTGTGAGAAATCAGCATATTTTACACTAGGAACTGTGAGCAGCTACCAATGTTTTTTTTTTGTGATCCTGTGATTTCTTGATGACCATTGAAGCCAAACTCCAGTGCTCCACTTAACAATAAGATTTCCTTCAATTCCTTAGAGAGGAGCCACGACCACAATTTTAATAGTCCCACCAAGGAATCCCATCCTCTATCAATTTTCCCTCAAAATTGGAATCTGTCAAATGTCTTAAGGTGAGAGATTCATACTAGAGTAGCTGTAATTATATATGAGAGACAAATTGACAGAACAATGCATGCTCAGATGATTGCAGAGTGATTCTATCGACGGATAAGATCCTTCGTGTCATTTGCATACGTTGACCATCCTTCGAGTTTTTCATTAATGAACAAATTACAGGGCACTTTGCAAGTAGGCAACATTTGGATCATACAAATTACATGCTCGTGCAACATTTCTATCTTGAACCTACTTTATCAGGCAAAATTTATAGTATTTGTTTCATTGAAATAACAATGACAGGATCAAAGAAAAGAATCATGCAAATGCAAACGCATACAATAATAATTAATGAAACAATGGACAGATGAATGAGAATTCATAAACCAACCCACATAAATCCGTCAGCTAAAAGAGTGCTGACAAAAACCTAGTCACTGTGACCGGTTTTCATCTGGAGGAGTATCTTCCTCTGATGCGTCAAATTCGACATTCGGATGTACACTTGGGTGCTTCTGACGAGGTTGAATTGATAACAATTGGGTAGAATCACCAACAACTTCTGCCCATCCATAATGAGGCAAGGCTCTAGTAAAAGAGAGAAATAAATGACGAGAAGAAATTAGAGATGAAAAATAGCAGAGAAAAGAAATTAGTTTATTTTCTCTCCCTTCGTATCTCTCTAAAAAGAGAAGCAAGAATATAAAGCAACAAGTCACTATCTCACTCGTAATAGGTTTCTTCATCCACAATGATATCCCAGCTTTCTCCTGCAGTGCTTTTTCCATACTTGTGTACTTTCCTGAATCACAATAATGTAAAAAAAAAAACATTTGAGTTGCTTGAGAAAGCAAAGTCTAAGACTGAAAGAAAGTAGATAAATGTAGGGGGAAATGGAACATGGCTATTTTAGGTAGTTTTTAGAATGAATAACAATCACACTTGATTAAACGGGCAATCAGAGGGTTGGTGATTCAAAATCTTTAGAACAAAGAAAACTTCTTAAAATTATGGATGTTAGTAGTCGAATGCAGGCATATTCAATGAAGATATTTTATGAACTAAACCAAAACTACAATCTAATCACAAAATTATAGGCCATCTAGTACAACCTAGGCTGGTCAACTCAAGATCGGAACTGCATGGTTTTTTATTGAGAAAAACTTATTGGCATTTAGGCATTAGTTATTTTCCAACATTTTGGAACTGCGCTGATGGCGATAAAAATAATTAAAGGAATTTGATTGCAATAATTACCCATTTCCAAAATGTTCTTCCCCCCAGGTTCTTGACCAACCTACAGAATGAAACAGATGATTATGCAGGTTTTAAATGGTATCAGGCATATGAGAAAAAGAATACATGAAAACAAAAGGACAGAGTTAGGAATAGGATCTCTACTAATTAATCCTACAGAACCATTATCTTCTTCAATTAAAAGTGAGGTGAGGCTAGGCATATGCATGGGAAAGATATATTGCATAAAAAAAAATCCAATTGTTTTGCAGACATTTCACATGATAAATTATATTAGTGCAAAAATAGAACTTGCAGATGCAGACTTATCTGAACTTTGTAGTGCAAATGAAACATAAAGGAGATGACAAAAGGTTCAGCAAAAAACTATTCTTGAGACCTACCTTAGTACCTTTGATGTTATTAAATACACCTTGTAACAAATCATGTCTACTGAATAACTCTTTTTCCTTTTACCGTAGCATATATACATTTTAATCATTCTTGTGTTGAATATCACATGAGATATGACGATAAAAGACTTTTTAAACATATGCCTGATCATATGCATTACATATAAGAGCTTATCCAAGTCCAAGCTACTATCATCTCAAATGCAATTGCTCAGCTGAACCAACATTCATAGAGATCAGACACCTCATCTATAAAACAATACCCAAATGAATAACAAAATTACGGCTTACGTTCACCAGCAGGAGACACATGCCATGTTTCACCTTGCCGAGAACCTATCCCTTCAAAAAATTTGTCTTCCCACTTATCGCCCCATCTGATACCCATCTGTGTCTCTGCCCATTTGTCGGTCCTATAAATGACTAAGCATATGGTAAGCAGTGCTAAGAATACACTATTAGAAGCAAGACCAGTTCAGAAACCAATAGGCATCGAGAAAGCTAAAACATAAAGTATCTTAATATCAAACACTCACAGATCAATCTAGTGTGTGATGTGTATCCTTTTTTATCAAGAGAAGAGCAGATAATAAATGAGAAGAATTTGCATGCCCGATCTAACAAAATATAAACCCACAAATTGATTAATACCTACAGTTGAAGTTATCTTGAGTATAATTAATTTGGGAAGATATCATTTGCATCAAATGTAACCAATTTGTGAGATGCTAACATAAACAACATTAACATAATAACTAATAATTTCGTCTCATATTAGCCAGTGTAATAGGAGAAATTGTTATTGCAATAAGCAGAAATAACTTTTAAAAAATGCCAAATATTGGTAAATTATCAAAGACAATAATTTAATGCAAATGTAAGTAGTCAAACCATTTAAGTACATATCCTCTCCCATCATAATGTTCTCCCCACTTCTCCCACCAGGATTGCTCATTTAACCTTCCATATTTATGAGCTCCTTTTTCTGTCCAACCTTTTGCATCATACTTTTCCCACCTAGAAATAATGTAACATCCAGCGGATTAACTACATAAAATAACAGAAAAGGCTAATTAGGAAAAGGTAAACAACATAGGCAATCATGCACTTCTCACCATTTCTCATACCATCCAGCATTATCTATGCCTGATTTTGCTTGCTTTTGTGCGCTCCTTTCTATCCTTGCTAGATTACTACAAACCAAAATAAGTTTATCATTACTTTATATTCCAGATAACAGGAAAAAAAGATGCAAATAAAAATTGGAATTTTTTGTAAAAAATAGTGCAGAAAATCTTTCTCGAACATTCTACACAATACAACAAGGTTTTTCCAAAAACAATATTCAAGTAATCTGCATATTCTAAATAAAAAAATTTGGAGAACAATTACATTGACCAAATTGTGTTAGTAGACAAAGTAAAAGTTATTCACATCTTATTCATGTTTAAAGCCCCATTAAGTAGTTATTGCTTTATTAATTATTAAAAGATAGAAAACCTAGTTAATAAATTAATGAAAACGTATATGCAGAGGCCTCACAGAATGCTATATGCTTAAGGATACTGGCATTGTACATTTTATGCATAATAGGTATTTACTACAGTAAATCCTTTTTTCTCCTAATCAATTGTTATTCTACAATGATAATTGATATCATCTATTGTCCTCACAAAAGATTAATATTTTCCATTATGTTCTACATGATTTACTTTTTTTTTATCCAATAAGTTTGATGGATGCATCATGCATCAGCAACCACTATAAGTAGGTTGAAGTGAAATATATAGAGGTAAAATTGAAAATAAATTTTAAACCATCCCCCTTGGTATTCTAGTTAGCTGACTCTGAAAAAATTCAGTGATTCATCATAATGATTAGATGTGAAGAGTGGGGAATGTAATTAGGAGAATTTTTTTTTTTGTTATATTGAAACTATGTTAGCATGGAACCCTTATGAACCTAAGGAAATTAAAATAAGGTAATTATAGTTTACCTATGTGAAACATCACATCTTCACACTTGTCCTTGCTCAAGTATTAACACTTTGTGTCACTTTGCCACCTTAATGCCCCTTCATCATTTACTATTTTTATTACCCAATCATGACACCTCACTTGCAAATCATGTTCATACAAATGACTATCTTAGCCAAAGCAACCGTGATTTAGTTTAATCTTTTTTATTCTATATATATAAATATATATTATATGTATATACATATGTGCTTGAGCCTGATCCAAACTTAACCAACTTTTAAGAATTTGTTCTCAAGTAATATGTTAGAAAACTTATGTGCTAGAACCATGTTTGCAAATTTACCTACCTACAACATTGTCCTTGCAATTAAACTAAAACTTAAGAATGAAATATTTCTTTATTGTTCAAACTGTGTTATGGACAAAGACCTGATTACCTCCACTCATCTTGATAAAGAATTTCTTTCCATGTTTCCCACCAAGAATCTCCTTTGTCATTTTCTCCAGATTTTTCTGCACCTTTAGAATGTGATAGCAAAAATAAAACAAACATGTGAACAAGGGCATGAAATGACCAAACATAAATTAGGTTAAATAATTCAATATTTAAGAATAAGAATATCATATTTTTAAACCCATGACTTCATGTGCAAACAGCAATGATCAGCTGAGTTAGAGTTTACAAAAACTAGAAGCACTGGAATATATTAAAGAAATCTATCTATAAATCCCCTCAAGTGATAATATAATAGCATAAAATTTTAAACAATATGCAAGAACCTTTGAGCAGAGTAAAAGAATGTTAATCTCAGTAATATGCTAATTAAACATATGAATTTGAAATTTTTATATGAATTAAATATCACCTTAAATGGATTGTTGTGTATGAACCTATACAGTAGAAAATAAATATTTAACAAAAGATAAAGGCACAGTATAGTATCATTTCAAAATGTCACATCATAATATGTTGTCTGAAATACTTTATGTCCCATTGACAAATTTGACAGTATTGCACACAAATGCAAAATTCTCTCAACAGACATTGTCAACAAGTATCCAATACATATGCATAAATTTATTTTGAAGTTCCTGTGCTGCATAATTACCAATCAATAAAGTTTTGATACAGTCCAAAATTTTCTCAACAAGCATTGAATGTCTTTTCTTGTGTCTAAGTGGATTATTAGGAAGTTATACAATAGTATAATAATCTTCTAAGTAGTAAGACACAGATACCACATCAGATAATTTGACATTTCCAAGTAGCAAAAACCATCTACTCCAACACACAACCAAAACATTTTCCCACAGTTTCTAACCAAAACATAACCAGACTAACAACCTAAAATAAGGGAATGGCATTGGTGTTTTTTTTTGTTCATTTCAAGGACATTTTCCCACAGTTTCCAATTAAACAAGGATCCTACTAGTTAAAGGAACTGAAGCTAGCATTGATATTTTCTTCAGCATTAACCAATTGCTTTACTGATGACATTCTCCATTTTTCAACTTAAAGTCATAATATTTTTCTGCCATAAAAAAGAAACTGATTCTGTAGCCATGCTAAAGGGAGGAATTCTATTCCAGAGAATAGCAAAAAACTACAAAGATTAGTGTGTCGTCAATAAACTCAAGCCCTAGAGAAGATACAGCAGGCTTTGATTGATGTTACAAAATAGCAGCAACTCACTTTCAGATTCATGAACAACTTCCACTAGCAGAAAGTCAACTTTTGCTTACCAGAAAAAGCATTTTGCATTTGAATCAAGAAGAAAGTAGCTAGGGATAGAAAAAAATCAAAGCAGAAAAGAAACATTTAATATACGCATCAGTAAGAGTTGGCATTTTCCAGTAAGATATAAATATTTCAGCTAGGTAAAAGAGTTAAGTATACTAATTACTTATGGATTACAATAAAGGCAACTACTGTACAAATAGAACTTAAATTAGATTTTTTTTTTACCTAGCTCTTTATATCCAGTCCAATCACTCTTCTCCCACCACTGCCAAAGACACCAAGAAAACAAGTAGATCCATTTGTCAAAGCTGAAAGACATGGATATAGGCTTCAAAGACATTTACACAAAACAAATACTAAAAAAATGCTACGTGGAAAGTGCTAGATTTTGTATGTAAATATGTTCTTGAATGTAAAAGGAGACATTTTAAGTTGAACATAAGCATGTTACAAAAGACAAAACAAGGACGGATAAAAAAAATCTTGTCAAATCAAACTATTACCAAACTGATTGAGAAAATTGTGTACCACAAAAAAATATTCAGCATTCATGATTAAGTTTGTAGCACCATTTTGCTAATTTGAACTCTTAAAATCTCTGAGATTCATATGAAAAACACTCTACAGTATTGTAATAGCAAGCATCAAGAAAGTGTAGTAGGAATATTTACCCTTCCAATGAGTGATGGGCCAAACTTTTGAAACAAACACTAATTCAACCTTGGAAAAGAATACTACAGAACTAGCTTATGATGAAGTTTCAGTTAGATAATAGCCATAAAAAAACAATATTCAAGCCATAATACTAACCTTGGAAAAGAACATGATAGCCATAAAAGAAACAAGCAACCCAGTTCACAGTTAGATAATAGCATCTTCTAGCTGGGCTATCTCATATTCTAATATTTCAGTTCACCCATAATCCCAAGAATGAAAATAAAGTACATGTAAGTACTTGAAACTCGAAATATTTTTATAAAAGGAGCATTCGAGCAGAGTAAAATATTTGACTAAAAACTGGTCCCAAATATGGTAACCAAACAAGTCTGGAAACTAAACTTGATTATTAGCAGTGAAGACTGAAACGGTTAAATGATTCTTGTTTTCCTTTTTCTTGAGGTCCACACTTTATTATTTTGAAAATGACAGACTAATTGTTCCTGAAAAAAATACAGCATCACACTAACACTCAATTATCAATAACTGAATTCCAAGCAAAAAAAAAAAAAGAACACACAACAAAAGAAAATTATTAGTTAATTATTTTCAATTTATGGATAAGTACACAATATATAACAGACATAAAACTAAAAAAAACTTACCATTTCTTGCCATACTGATTTTCCATCAGGTGATTTACCTCCCATCTTAGCCCAACGACACCTGAATCCATTTTCTCCTAGCTCTTCACCACTATCCCGATACCATGTACTCCCATCTTCATTTTGGCCAGACTCACTAACCTTTTCATCTAGTAAGTTGATGCCCCATTCCTTCTCACTAGCAATACCAGTATCTATATGGAAGATGTCAAAGAAACAAATCAATTTACTCCTATCACTATAGGTCCCAATAGTAAATTCATCTATAATACACATAATTCATTGAAACAATGACAATGTTGCTAATTTATGTAAAAATGGCCCTTGTTGTAAACATTTAGCAAAGTTGAGTTATTTAATATTACTAAACTGTAACTGTTAGTGCTAGAACAAACCTCTTTGTGGTGGAGTATCACGAGATTCAGGAGGAGAATTCTTAGGGCAGCAACGAGAAGAGAAATCCTGTTTAGAGAGCTTTTTGAAGCTGCAATAAGAGTTTCAATAGATCCAATAACAAATTAGTGAAAAGTATAACTTGTAATTAACAAATATAAAATTTCACACTTGATAAATAACAGCTTCACATAGTATAAAAACTCTGCACAACAATGTATAACAGCTTGACACTTGATTTTAGGAATTAATGCAAGAAAACTCAGAGAGAAAAAATCACTGGATAACAACTCTCAAGTAATGAAGAAGAAGGTTCACTTGGGATGATGACAATGAATTCCAAATTTGGGTATTTACTAAGAGTATAAGTGCTACATATAAGCTCAAAATGTACATTAAAACCAGTAATGTATTTTTTTTCTCCCAATTTAACATTGTTTCATTAGATAGCGCCAACATATTTTAGGTGCTTCTTAGACTAATTTGAAGATTTTATTCAGATCTTTATCCATTGTAAGTGGAATTTTAGTAGAGAGACAGATACCAAAGGCAGTACAATACACACAGCTGGCACACTATGCTTCAAATTATGAATCATAGATGATAAAATTTTAAACCAACATTTCTATTTATTTTATTTTATTTTATTTGCTTTGGAATACACACATTTATATTTTTGTTTAGTATAATAATCAAATATGGAAGACAAACATGTGATGTTAAATAATTATGCAGTATCAAACTCATTTAAAAGAGAGAACATAGTTTCCATTAAGATGATAGATTGATAAGACTTTTAACTATTATTACCGAGTTAGTTTCATACACTCCAGACCAAAATGGACTTATTCAAAACCTGCCAAATTGAGTCTACTTGCCACTAATTTTCACTTAACAAATCTTTTATCTTTGCTTGTCTATCACAGATTACTTGAATAAACCTAAATGCAATCCATAATCTCTGTAGAATAGCCATGAGTACCAGTCTTGATCTGGCTAACAAAGAACGTACTACTCAAGATAGGCTATCTAAATCAATCGAGGATATGAGAGCATCATTTCATGGACACCCCATAGAGATGCTAGTATGCTACTGAAGACCATAGCGCACAAGTAAATCTAGCTAAATCGAGAAATGCCTAATTTCCTTAGGAACGTGCATTACTCTTCTAGTAATAAAGTGAAACTAACCGGAACAATAAGAACAAGCAATTCGACCCTTTTTTCAATCCATACTGATACATTATACACGATCACCACCGAATCTCGCGCATTTTGTAGATATAGATCCGAATTTAAAAAGAAAAAACAGAAATCACAAGTTAATAAATAAAAAGGATGTCGATAAGCATTCAGAAAATATTCCTTAAGACCCTCAAGAAAGCAACGGTGTGTTCTCCGAGAGTGTATCGAGGGCTTAGTTTTGGACCGAAGTTAACCGAATGGAACACACCAGAGTGATCCCAATTTTGGGAGAAAGGATGTACCGGGAGGGGGAGAAGAGGAGAGAAGGAAATGCCTCCGTTCGAAATCTCCGAGCGCCACCGACAGCATTTCTCTTCGGATCGAGCCGCCACTCCGCTTTCTCCGGCGGGAAGCAGCAGCATCGCAACCTTACGGCTGCTCCTCTTCCGGTCTGATAGCGAGAAGGCGGCGACGGAAGCCACGGCGGGGGACAGGGGAAAACCGTACAAATACGGAGATGGAAGGATGGCACGGCGAAACTACTCGAGCTCGCGGCCATCTCTCTCTCTCACACACACACGCTTAACAAATAACAAAAAAAATAAATAAAAATAGTTTCCCTTTTTAACCGCTTCTTTAAAGGTACAAAAAATGAATATAAAATTTAAAACGGCGTTTTGCTCCGCTACTTAAAAGCATTACACTTTTTTATATTTATCGAATCTTATATATCTCTTTTCTAAAACATTCCTCTCTCCTTGTCTATTACATCCGAACGATTTATACAGTTTGTAAATACCCCATTGATTATTTCACCTTCAGAGATAGTAAGGTGTGTTTAGTTATTTCTATTTCTATTTTTATTATTCTTTATTATATATTTTTTAAAAATAAAAAACAACTTTTAAATATTTACTATTTTTTTTAAATATAGGTGAAAAATATATATCAAATATTATTTTTATAAAATAAAAATAGAGAATATGCAAATCAATACTCCGTAAATTTCTCCAAATATATACATCCAATATCTAATTCTAATTTCTCCTACTTCCGCTGTAGTCTTCCGTCGCACTCGCTCCTTTCTTCGGTGTCGTACGTCTGCAACTATTGGAGAGCACACGTTCCTGTTTACTCCGCACGTAGTAATTGTCGTGCAAGTTTTCCTCTGTCGTCCTTCGCTACAACTTTTGTTCATTCTCTCACCGATCAGGAGAGAGAGCAAGGTGGCCACACTACACGTAAGAGAGGAAGGAGAGATAAAAAAAAATGATTGAATGTTGCGTCAGGACGATATCTGCAATGGGAGATCATGACCATGGCAACATCTGATGTGGCGAGCTGATGCGTTTCTTTTTCATCTATAATTCTGCATGTAATATCCCTCTCTGCACGTGAAATTGTTTTTTTTAACAAAGCTACAGTAGCACTGTTTTTTAAAAACAACCTAATTGTTTAAAAAAATAACTATACGTATGATATAAAAATAGTTATACTGTATAGCTATTTTAAAACAAACTATAAAGTATAACTATTTTAAAAAAAAATATATAC
>JBBPFQ010744395.1:0-13867 GCA_037974815.1 Kaempferia elegans
CCGAAAAACCAAACCAAGGCATCGTAAAACCTCGCTCTGATACTAAATAAATTGTCACGCCCCGAGGGGGGTCCCTGCTAGACAAAAATCCGGCTGCATCTCCCCAGTACGGGTGACAATATGAAACCTGAATACATAATATCCCCATCCTCGGCCAACACGGCTGGAATATAATGCAGTAAACAAAATAAGTAAACATTCCACGCAGTTATATATACTTAACATCACATCACAACAACACAGTTTATAATCCTACTCCACTACTGACAAAACAGAAATATCACAATTCCATAAACTACTCCACTACAAACGGGAAACATCACAGCGGAAAACAAAGACGTGGGTAGCATACCCAAAACTCGATATAAGGCAATCTACAAGTACCAAAACCAAATAAAGTATGAAACATAGTTCTAAATATTAAAACCAACGAAAAGACCAAAACTGAAAAGAACATCCTACAATATGGGGGCTAGCAACTGGACTCTCCTGACAGCATCAACCTGAAAAAAATAATATCAACTGAGTGAGTTCAAGAACTCAGCGAGTATCAGCAGATACACAGAGTACAATAATGCTACCAGAAATAATCATGCAGTACAATCTCTTGAACAGAAAAAAGAAAGGTAGCAAACTGAAAGTACGAAAGAGCTGTAAATACCAGAGCACCCTAATCTGTCAAAAAGGAAAGTGAACAATACCAACAGGAGTAGAGTCGTCAGACCAAATATACATGTATCCTGTATGCATGGCAAGCATATGCAACCACCAAAATGCAGTAAGCAAAATGCATCAATCACAAATAGATAATGTAATCCATATAAAATGCATATGATGCAAATGACATGCGTCACCCCTGACGCCAGTCAGCTACCATCACCGCAATGGTGAGAGCGAGTGGGTAGGGCTGTGACAACTGTGCACTCTGCCATCACTGCTATGTGACCGAGTGGACAGGATGCTGTCGGAGTACACCTATCCTCCTACCCCAAATGTAATGGGGGAGCCCAAGCTCTCATCTCCTCTCCTACGGCACGAGTGGACAGGATGCTGCTCTCGGAGTACACCTATCCTCCACCCCACGCAGCATGGGGGAGCATCGCGTGCATCCCTCGTCTCACAGGAAAAGGAGGGATCTCTGCCTGCTACCACGCTGCGTCAACGCTGCCACGAGCGGACGAGCGGAGCCCTGAACAGAGCAACTGCACACACACTCCTAAAGTACCACTAACCAGTGAGTGGCGGTGTGTGCAAATCATGTGGCTGGCGACGGGCTCGACTATAAAGGAGCCGATGATCGCCAGCATGCAATCGTGCAACATGATGCATGTCACTAAAGCATGTAACTAAAGCAGGTAATGCTGAAAGAAACATACACCTCCATATATAGCATGCACCAAAAGTAAATCCATCTAACTAACCTAATATCCCATATAGGTATACATGCCAATATCCAATGATATAGAACCTAATAAGCAGCAATGAAAACATACGACATGTATCATCAGGATATAGAACCAAATAGGTAGCAATGCAAAGGTAAACGACAGATATCAACATGGTATAGAACTAATAAGAAAGTGATGACCATGACCTACAACATGAATCAAACAATGACATATCAAAACAGATAGCAAGCATAACAATTACTACTAGCAGTAATATACTAAGCATATCAATGACAATATCTAAGAGATAAGTCCAGATACCCGCCTTGAAAAGATGATCGTATCAGAAATAAATTCCACGATGAGATGTTCTTCTCAAATCTGAGTCCTGCAACCATGTGTAATTAAACTAATTACATATGTCTTAATTAACCAATCATATATAGAATGTATAGCTAACCCTAATATTGGGTTAACTCCTAGTTAGGGTTTAGGCTTTACAAAAATACCTCACCACCTAAACTAAAGTCAATATAGTTTTAACTCTAACTAATCCATCATAGAAAGTAATTAATCCATAATTAACCCGTCAAAAAACATATCTTACCTAATCTAGTGGCGGCTCATGGCCTAAGCTAGTTGGAGCTTCTGCCCTCAGCCGGAAATATTGCCTTGACCGACTGTAACTTAGTCTAACAGGCCTCAACATCTCTGGAATAGCCGCAGTCAGGGATCTACAACTAAAATACGCAATCAGGTGATAACATGAAACGGCTGTCGGTCAGGAAAGGGGAAAACAGGGACACACAACTCACATACCTTCACATACCTGTTGATTACTGGATTGAACGGCCCGATCAGCCAACGACGAGGGAAAGAAGATTAAGAGAAGGTCACGATCTGCCAACCTCAGCAACGAAGAAGAAGATTACGACGATGCTCCCGTTGCTTGGCCACAACTCGGCCGATTGAGGGAAGAAGAAAAACCAGAACCGACGGTGAAGTTCGGCCAACGGAAGGAAGAAGGCGATGGCGCAAGGAGGAGAAGAGTGATCGGGAGAGGCAGGCGGCTCGCAATCAGTAGGGAAGTCGGCGACGACGTCGCGAGAAGAGAGGAGGAGGAGTCGGCGCGGTTTTGGAGAAGATGAGGAGATCGGTAAATAGGTTTTTATAACCATGAACTTAGGTTTTAGCAAATCAAACCCTAAGTTATTTCCTATATTAACTCCCACCTCTGGGTATTCCAAAACAGACTATTATTAAACCTAATTATGCATCCCCTCAAAACATATCCTACGACCTCCAATTAATTCTAAAAAAAATTCTAAAAATTCCACAATATTATTCTACAATAATATTTATTATTTAATTATTATTTAATGAGGGTATTTTACACAAACACTAGCAAGTTTACTCAAGTGAACTAGCTAGACAATTCAAATAGGTGTGTTATAGAGTTTAGAAAAGCATAAGAAATAAGAGAATAGAAGCGAGAGTGTGTGTTAACGAGGTCAAAGGTATAAGGGATTGTTCTAGTGTTTCAATTTCATTGTAATGGTAATTGGCATGCTATGAATAGCTAACATCCTAGTCTAAATTCCTAGTCTCGTAGGTGATCTAACTAAGTGTCAATGTCACTCGGCGATAATGTATTCAAATATTCTCCTATATGCATTTGATGCTAGTAAGTAGGGTAGGTAACCTAGAGAGTCCGATTAAAAGATCGCCCTGTCACTAGGCTCCCCGATCATACGTCTCTAGATTAGCTAAACACTTCATAACATATAATTAAAGAGAATTTATTAAGCACTTAGATCTACCATGCATGATCATTCATTCTAAATGGAGTTAGCCCTCTAGACATTCGAGAGTAGGGATACCCTCTATCACCAAAGCTCCTTTCTCTCGATCTAGAGAGATCAATCCACATAAAATGTCTAATCATACATCTAAACAATGAAATAGCATAATTTAAGGACAAATAGTTCATTTAAGTATTTTATCGAATAGAAACAAAGCAAGAACATCATCAACTAAGGAAATTAATCAATCCATAGAGTTACATCAATCACTCATTATAATTACTCTCTCAACAACCAAGAATAAGGAAACTACTCAAAGAACATAAGGAAATAGATCCAAAAATAAGGGATTACAACCTTCATCCAATCAATCACGAAAAGAAAGAGAAGAAAGCTTATCTATCGTGATGTGTGAGTCTTCGGATCCAATCCTTTGCTCTATGATGTAGGTGCGACGGTGGAGATGAATCACCGAAAATGTAGTCGAAAGATCGCTAAAGAACTTGGTGGTCTACCCCCAAAGGATAGACCTCCACCCCAAGCAAAGGGGCCGAGAAGTCCCCTTTATATAGGCACAACCTATAGTGTTATGTTTGAGAGGTGTCCTAATGTGATTTGTACTATTTACTTAAATAAACAAAGATTCACTATTTGAGTACGCATTATTTATATGTTTGAATGATCTTAGACTCACTTACTGAATATCCTCAATATGATTCATAGCATGAGAGAATTTATAATTGTATCACAACTAGTGAGCATTTCTACATGTCTAATTATGAATATATTGAAATAGTCCTTAGTCGATTAATTGATGAGTTTAAACATCATTGATTCTATAAGGCTAGCACGGGTTATACTCTTTGGTCTAACCAAACAGATATTACTCACTAGCTGGAGACATTGGAATATCGAGAGTTAAATGTGAATGCTAGTTATGGTAACTAGTTCATTGGAGTGACCTCCTATAAGGCTTCATATGGTTCTCTATATATATAGATATATCTATGAAGTTCTTACTACAGTTCGAGTGCAAGTTTCCTTTGACTTGATGTATTTAAGTTACATTGGTCATGGATATTTATACTTTGCTATCTTAAATAAGCATCTCTATGGAGGTGTGGATTTAGGATGATTGGGTATAAGTCAAAGTGTCCGAAGGTGTTTGAATAGCCCACAGAGTATTCACCGCTCCTTGCGAGGAGACATATACCCTATGACCACTTGTTAGGAGTATTACTTAAAATCTTTGCAAATCATCACATGTTAAGAGTATGAGACTCTTCAGACACATGTAGGAGTAATTTGAATCCGCAAGACAAGAAAGTTTTACTTGGGCTAGGTGTGACGTAGGCAGCCTAGTGGGGACAGACACATAGATCATGTCTTAAACCAAGTGGATATAAAACGAGTGAAAAGAATAAGGTACGACACACTGTAGCTGCTGAAGTGTTCAGAACTAGTTCTGGAATCAACTATGATTTTCTAGTTAATTGAGGATCATGATGTACTACTAGGTGTCACTCATGATCGATATATAATTAATTACTTAATTTTAGACATCCAAGATAAACAGGGAACCTATAAATTCACACACATTACGAGTATCTAAAAGATATAAAATAAGTATAAGAATTTGATTCTCATATCAAAAGAGATAAGATATTTTGTTGGACTGAATATAGGGCAAATATTGAAATTATTTATGACAGAGGATATGGAAGAGTTAAACCATATTTGGTTTATTCATGAACCAAAATGATTTGGTTTAAATCAAGTTATCTTGATAATAAATAAAGTAAAGGTATAAGGTCCGGGACTTTGTTATATTAATATATATTAATATTTGACCAATTCATGAAAAATAGTTTTGGTATATTAAAATTTATTAATATTTAAGTTATCCAACAAATTTGATATATTAATGTTTATTAATATAATACTAAATCATCAAGAGAGAATTTGGTATATTAATTGCTATTAATAGTTGACCAAGTCAAATAAAAAGGTATATATATATATATATATATATATTGGATAGAAAATAGAGTACTAATTAATTAAGGGTTTGGTTTTTATGAAAACCTAGCTTTCCTCTCTCCCTCCTCTCTCTTAGTGTCGACGGCCACAACAAGGAGAAAGGAAGAAGGTTTTTCTTCCTAAGCTTCTTTACTTCTTCTTCTTCCTCTTGTATCGCATCGCCTCCACGCTTGGCTAGTAACAATTGGAGGCAAACCTTGTTGATCTTGGAGTTGTCTTGAAGAACTTGACATGGATACGAATAGAGGTGAGGTTCAAGGAACGTCGTTAGTTGATATCCTTTCCATTACGAATCATCCGTAAGATACCACTAGAATTCTTAAAAATTTTATTTTATGATTGTGTCTGCGTGAGATGTACCATGTATCTGTGTGATGTAATAAAATTAGTTTTATTATTGTATTATTTTTACTTCCTCTTCTTTTGTTCTAAAAGCACATCCTGACATGAAAATCAAGAAAAGATCAGATCTCTAAACAAAAAGAGTAATAATATATGTTGAAATAAGAATGAATATTAAGGATGCAATAGCGTAAATCATACAAGTGAAAGCAAAGTGATAAATAGAAAAGTATGCATAAATATAGATATAATCTAAGCACATCGGTTGTATAGCTCAATGCGGGGTGTACTTAATACGTTTCTCAAAATATACAGTTAAAGTAAAAATATTATTTATAAAAATATAATAGTATCTATAGCGTGTTTTATTTGGCGTGGTGCGAAATTATTATTAACAGCACTAAAATATGCATTATTGATGACGTGGTATGGAAAGTTATATTTGTTATAGTATAAGTCCATGTAAACTTCCCGAACAAATCAACAACACAGGCAAAAAGTTAATTTAAAATCTTTTGCTAAACACGTCAAAATATATTGATCGAATAAAACCACCCAAGATACTTGCACCAACATAAACATCATAATCAATTAACCATAATGGAGTGACTAAGATTCTCCAACAACTGTAAAGTGGTGGTAAAGATCATCACGTGGTGGAACTAGAGTCAATGTCTAGTTAGGAGAGAATATATAGGAAAAATAATGAGCATAATGAACAAAAAGGGGTGAGGGTTCTCACATTGCCTCATAGAGGGAAATTCATCGGCTGTCTGGGAAATTAAAAGGCCTGACCTGTTTAATTCATGACTCTTTTAACCCGAAAAGGAAAGAAGAAAAAAAAAAAAAGGGTACATTTATACACACTTATTTTCTTAACCAATAATGTTGTTTTTCTTTATCCTATTCATAACATACCATAAACGAAGGAAGGATACTAATTGATATACATCTGATTTGTGATTCGAACATATATTGTGTTATTTTAGTGCTAACAGCCACACAATAGGTTCGAAATGATGGACTTCCACACTACATAAAGCTTTTGATCCTCAAACAACATTCGAACAGTTCCACGGGACGTCGCGAGGCTGACCAAGTAGCAACCACGGCGATTTTTCCAGAAGCCACAATCTTTTGGGTCTTGATCAGATGCATAAAAAATCCTATCTGAAATGGCACAACGGTGCGTGCGTTGTTAATACTAGTGGTCCAGTTGTTAGTATATTATTTAATTAGGAATTAATAAACAACGCTAATAAGATAAGGAACCGCCCACATTCTTTATAGGTGCTGATGACTCCGCCCATATGCTTCTTTGCCAACCTCATTGTAACCTCGTCACGCTTGAGGTAGATACTCACCTTTCTCAGTTCCACCTTCCCTTCATACACTCAAACAAACAAGTCCATGCACGGGAAGTGCGATCCGGTTTTTTAGAGATGATATTATTTATATATATGGAGTAATTAAGTAAGAATGATTAAAAAGTTACGTACCCTGAGGCATTTCAATTGGGAGTTGAACACCACTAGCAAGAACATATTGGTTTTCTGATAGATGCCTGCATGATTCAGCTCTCAACTCAAGGGTCGCAGCTCCTCTTAAACCTATGGAAATCTTAAAAACGTACGTTAGAAAAAGAAAAAGAAAAAGAAAAAGAAAAAGAAAAAAGAAAAAAGAAAAAAGAAAAAAAGAGAATTCCACGTCGGTAAATGCATGGATAAGGTCAATGATATATAATTACGTACATGTGGCAGCGTTGGCAGTGAGAGTGAGTAAATCGGCGGTAGTCCGAGTGGCTAGGCCGGATCTGATGACAGAGACCACCTGCTCCCTGTTGGCCCCGGCTGACTCGGCTGCCTCGGCGCACACCGTCGCCACCAGGGCCGCGGCAGAAGCCACCACAGGCTTTATGTTCTCTTCCGTCGATCTTTCCCCCAAATTGACCACGCAAACCATCTTCGAGCTCTGAGTTGACTCCATGTAGCAGCTGTTCCCTACGACTCCTGCAATGGCTGCGGCAAGCCTGGTAACTGAGAGAGCCGCGTTCGCTTGGGCAGTGCTCAACCGCACCTCGTCTTTGTTCTTGTTTTTGCGCTCTCTGGAAAAGCTGCGTAGAACTCCTCCTCCCAGCTGCCTCGCCTTAATATATTATTTATAAGAATTAAATATGAAATCAACGCTAGCTAGCTGTCTGGGCTTTGACTTATTTCACTAACTTACCCAACCACCCTGCGAGTCTCCGTGGCGCTTCTGGATTGATGATTGTGCTAGCTCTCTTCTTGGCATTGCCTGCGATGCGATGCCATGCGGTGCGATGCCATGCCATGTAAATTAGCAGAGAAAGTTTAATTAATTTACATGTAAATTAAACAATGTTAATTAACAAGTAAATTAAATATATATAATTTAATTACCACTAGAGGGTCCAATATTGTTCTAATTCCTCCATCTGATCTGGTGATGCTCCCCTTCTCGTCGTTCATGTCTGTTATTTTGCGATGATCGGGCACGCTGTCACTATCATCGAGGTATGACGTCGATGGGTTCTGCACATACCAGGAGTTTTCAACTATAGTTAATGTTGATACAGTACAGTACAGTACAGCACAGGGAGAGGTAGGATCTGTATATATACGAATTTGCCAAGAGTTTGCATGCACGATCGACTCTGATACGATTAAACAAGGGTATAAGACAAGGATTGATGGGGCCGGGAGAGTTATATATACCGATCGATCGACTTACATTTGATGAGAGTATCTGAAAGAAATCAGAGGAAGATGGGCTCCAGGTCCTCGAGAGAAAATTCAAAGCCTGATGAGGACTCTTTGGGACCTCGGAAGGGCAATGGCGCCGTGTCAATTCCTGAGTCTGCTCTTTGTACCACTCAAAAGAATTAATGTTTTGGCTCGAAACCATCGTTTTCTCATCCTGTCAAGCATGCATATGGATCGAGTATATTGATACAGATAATAAGTAGTATTACTGCTTGCTACTGACATACAGAATTATCAGCAGAGATCGAAAGAAAGTCCTATATGGTACGTTTATACGTACCTACCTTGTAGAACGATGAAGGATGCGCAGAGAAGGATACTACTCTTCCGAGCTGTCTTTCGTGCCTTTTGAATTCCTCCATCATAAAACTGCTAAATCAGTTGAATTGCAATATGAAAATGGAAACCATTAGCCACGGAAAAGCTAGTATCTCAGAGAAGAAGACGTACAAACGACAAATAAAATTAAGCATAAAGTTCATGGCGAGGAAAAGCTAGTGTAATCCTGCTGCATGCAGGTAGCAGTTCCGGCCTGTGTGAGGGAGGGTGGGAAGGATTATGTATTTCAAATTAAATAACTGAGACCGACAAGAAAAAGAAGCCATGAAAGATATATATAGAGCACTGAAAGTCAGATTGACAACGAATTTGATCTGCATGCTTTTCCCCCATTATAATTAAGCTCGCTCGATCAAATGCTACGAGTATTAATTAAGCAAAAGTTAATTTAAGATAAAGTTGCTCTCCATCACGGAGAACACCACCTTCCCGCGAATAATTTCCTCAAAAGGTAAGTGCTAAGATTTCTAGCCAAAAATAGCAAAGATAAAGATCCATCTTAAGAACAAAGAAATTAAGGTCATAATTATTTTATTGTAATAATGAAATCAAAGAAAGAACATTTACCAAAAAAAGGGTAAGAGGACATGATGAGCTTACTCGAAGTGGAAGAGCTTGTGCTTGCGGGCTTTGAATCTCGTTGCTTGACGCGTGCATACCAGAGGTGATGATATATAAAAATTCTAAAGGAATTAGGCCACCACGCAGAGCAGAATGCATGCAACATTATGCGGGATTCGAATACCACGGTTACTGAGACCGACGTGCGTTGGTGCTTCAATTTTATTACTTCTTGGGTTAATGTGCTACGTACTCAATACTTTACTACCACCTCATCTATATATATTTTATCAATAGAATGCATTGAAATGAGGATGAGGTGCAAATTCATGCCTAAGAGGGACCATTAGCACCGTCTACTTTAGGTTACCTTCACCTCGACTTTCTAACCTTCCATTTTTATTATTTATTTTCATAATTAACAATATCAATAGAATTTAATTGACTGATAAATATCTATTGTAGTCTTGGTTTAGTAGCAATAAGAAAATGTTCCAAAAGCTAATTAGCTGAGTTGGTTCTAGCTTGGGTGGAAGATTTATATTACAATGTTCGAATTCCTTAATTACAGAAACAATCATTTATTACAGAAACAACATTATTATATTGGTCATTACATATATATTGTAAGTTTTTTTGAAAATATTTTAACCGCGCGCCACTTGACTTTTCAAAATACAAAAAGTAATGACATCTACAAGAAAAAAGTCCACTGCCACACACATAAATATCCTTATAGTATATTTAAGGTGACACTAATATTGTTTTAGTGACATCACTTAAAAATGTCCTGTAAACTAATGTCGTCTTAGACCCTCCTCCCATTCCTGACATTTTATAATGTCATCATACAACATCAATGCAAACATTAAAAGTATTACAATACAAAGATTTAACGACACTCTAAAATGTTGCAAAAAATCTTTATTAACGACATGTATTTATGTCATGTTATTATCATAACAGTGATGAAGCTAAATGTCACCAAAATTAATTTATTATTATATTTATATTTTTTTATAAGGACATTAATAAAATGTATCAATAAAGATAATTTATAAAATCATTTTACATATTACTTTAACTAATCTATAATGACATTAATAAATGTCATTATAATAAATTATACATACATTTAAAATGATCATTAATGTTTATTTCAAATATATAACAAAAATTAAAAATTTGGACATCATCACAATCTATCCATGCCATTTAGAATAGAAAAAAAAATTATAAAATACAATTTAAAGTGCAAATAGATAATCTAAATTCATCCAACAAATATTTGAGTCCAAGTTAAAAACGCAAACTAATGACAAATTCTTTACATCCAAAATTAACTACACATTACTCTCAAAATATTAAGTTTAGAATTAACAAAGTCTTCTAAAATAAAAACTCAACTAGGTAGAACATTTTCAAATGTCATATTGATTCACAAAAATTCAAGTACCAATCACCTACAAATACAATGAATATAATTGTATTAGTGAAATAAAATATTGCAAACACAAAATTAATAAAAATAATGATAGAAATTGAATATCATACCAAATGATCAGAATGTAAAGTATCATCTCATATTCACCTAATAGTAATATTCGGTTACTGTTAGCTGCAAATACATTTCATATTTATTTATTTAAAATCATAATAACAGATAGATATAAAAAAAATTAATAAAATTTCAATGAAAAGTTAAAAAATATATATACCAGATGATAAGGCCAAGCAATCATTCCTCCAAGCGTATCCTCAAACTTTTGTAAAAGGTCATAAGGTCTAATTAAACTCTTTGCTGGTTCTAGGACAACTTGTATTCTTATTCACACCAATTTGGTCCTAGTGCTTGTCTCCCTACTATAGTATTTGGATCCATACTATGTAGCACTCATTTTGTTATAATTTTCGTTGAATCAAATAGGCTTTTGATCAAAACAGAACACCCAATCTATATAAAAATGTAAAACAAATAAAAATTTGAATAGTTTGAAGATATATGAAACAAATAATAAAAATGAAATTAAACAAACATTACCCATAAAGATGGATGATGAGGAATAGAAATTTGTGGATTACTTCTGATGTGTGCTGATTACTATTGCAATTTGGAAAAGAATTCTGGTTTAATTGTTCAGAAATCTTGGCTTCTAATCTTGTTGAGTGTTCAAAATGGCAAACAAAAAAAAAATGATTAACCCAGTTAGTCTCATTGATTATACTTAGGGGTGGTCGACCCTACCCCACGGAAGTTTCCCACCGACCACCAGGGTAAATCGGGAATCATTCGTGGTGGGCGACCTAAAAGCCTAGCATCCCTTAATTGCAAGTCTCATTTGGAGAAAAAATTCCTACAAATGTACCGTAGCTAGGAGTTCAAAATGGCAAACAAGACTATACTCCAAGGTGTTTAATTATTTATGTAACTAGCCAAAATCTTTTATTGAACTGTGGATGTCTGAGTGACAATTTAGCACCTTTCTGCTACACCATAGCTCCGGGGGCTTACTCTAAGGTCTTTATTTATGTTTTTTACCTTTTGATTTTGAAGACAATAAAATCATATATAAAGGTGTTTTGAACAAAAATATCTATAAGTAGTTTAAATGATAATATGAGATCATTAATTATTATATAAATGGCAATCCCAAAAATCCATTTATATTGATTGTAATCACTAAACGATCATCAAGATGATCTAGAAGATGTTTTGACAAAAACACTTTGATAATATTTCAGTGGTGGAATTGGTAAAGTAATTAAGTCCATTAAATCCCTCATGCTCTTAACCTGCACACCCATGCATACATACCTGTCTGGGCGACTCTTATAACCCCGGACGCTATATATATATATATTAATATCTTAAAGGTTTTTGTACAAGGATAGAAGTATAATTGGTGGGGGTCACCGTGGTGAGGTATTTAGAAAATAGGGTGCACCCTTTTATAAATTTTTAACTCGTGGCGTACCATTTGGCAAATACCAAGTGGGCATTCGATGAAAGTGGTGATTTTAAAGAAATTTAAGAAGAATTGGGAAATATTTAAGGTCGATGAATATGAAGTGGTTGCCATGATCCGAGACGAGGGAATGTAGCATATTATTGTCTTGTGCTTCCATTGGCGCGAAAAATTGCAGCATGCATGGGAATTAATTAACTGGTCCTAAATAACTCAGTAATGAGAGCCAAACCATGTGTCGTTGTTCCCAATCGACACGATGAGCAATGCTTTTCTAGACTTATTTAATATTTCCTTTTAATTTCTTTTTTTATTGTTGTTGTTGAACTGCGTGAGATAGATTAAATCACATTGGTTTCTTTTTCCTGCGAAAGATATTATTGGCTCATGATCCTGAATTACATTATTGGTGCTTATTGGTTAATAATCAAATTTAAACTTTTATAAATAATAAATAGATTAAAGTTAAATTTTATATGATTTAATATTTTTTATTACGGGTGTAGGAGTTAACTGGTCTAAAAGACCTGATATCAAGCTGAAGTCCAGTTAGATATGAGAATCTAATAACCGACAAGAAATACAGATAAGTCAAGGAGTGACACAATATCTGGCGAGAAGTTCGACTGGATATGCTAGACCTGATAATTGGCCCAGGTCTAGTTTGGACTGTGGATTTGACAATTGGCAAGAAAACCTGGTAGGTTAAAGAGGCAAGTCATATGACTGCTGAGGATAAGTAAGGTAAGTCACTAGAGAAGAGTGAATTAGTGAGGATGTGTTCTCGTTTGAGGGGACAATATGCGTCAGTCTTGTTGGGTTGCAAGGTTGCAAACATAGTCCCACATTTAAAACACATGGGAAAGATCATGAGTTTCTAAGAGAAAGATATCTCCATTTGTATGAGGCCTTTTGGGTAAAGCCCAAGATCAAAGTTATAAAGGTTTAGGCACAAAGTGGACAATATCATGCTAATGTGGAGACATCTAAATTTCTTTTGGACCTAACAATCCGTCGACTGTGCATAAGAGTCATGATCCGATCAAACCATGTGTGTAAAATGTTGACCTTTAACAAAGGGCCTCTCATGTCCGAATCAAGAGGACCGGACACCATGCATAAAGTCCTAGTAGGTTGATTGGACCGAGGGGCAGGAAGTTCTGGTGGGTCGAGAAGACCAGACACCAGGCAGAAAGTCCTAGTTGCGGCCAAGCAAGGAAGTCCTAGTAGGTCGGTTGGACTGAGGGGCAGGAAGTCCTGGTGGGTTAAGAATCGGACTTGAGGGAGGTTTGTGGTCTTGGTGGGTTAAGAATCGGACTTGAGGGAGGTTTGTGGTCTTTTGTTTGAGGGGGGGGATTGTTGGGTTGAAAGGTTGCAAACATAGTCCCACATTGAAAACACATGGGAAAGATAATGAGTTTATAAGAGAAAGATATCTCCATTGGTATGAGACATTTCGGGTAAAGCTCAAGAGCAAAGTCATGAGGGCTTAGGCCCAAAGTGGACAATATCATGTCAATGTGGAGATATCTAAATTTCTTTTGGACCTAACAATTGGTACCAGAGTCTGGACTGCCAGAAGGACTAACCGCCGACTGTGCATAAGAGTCATGATCCGATCGAACCATGTGGGTAAAATGTTGACC
>JBBPFQ010744597.1:0-13867 GCA_037974815.1 Kaempferia elegans
ATATGGTGATGTATCATAAAAGATTGGTGTTGCACTATTCACCATATCATATTTAGTGTGAAATTTGATGTATGTATTAGAGGATTTTAGTGCTAATTCATTATTAAATTTGATATTTTGATGATATATTAGAGATGCTCTAAGCGGTTCAACAAAAGTCCTTTCAATTCAAAAGGTTTCCCTTCCATTATAAGTAAACATAGTTTTACCTTTTCTCCCAGACTTCCCCTCCTCCCTGAAGTAAACACAATCATCATGTCACATTATTGCTAATAATTAGTCACAGAAAGGCAGATTAAGGATCACGTGGATTCACACTCCTTTTTCACGTTGCAACTTGGCTAACGAAGCACGACCGGTGACCTCCAGTCGTCTGTCGCCGTGAACTAACCTTTAACCTGCAGCAGCCAGTCACTTAAACTTAAATGGACTCAATAATTTCACCTCCTTTAATACCCGATCGCAGCTTTAATAAATTGCGGGTACCATCTCCTCAAAGCGAGGGTATAAAAGATTCTCGAGAACTCCGGTGCTGACTTTGACGGCCCAAATTTGTTCCCTCGCGGTCCATTCGACGACTGTACTCATCTCCTTTATTTCTCCACCTCCAATCGAAGACGACGCCTTTCTCTTTCTCTCTCTTAGCCTCTCCGCCCTCATATCTAGGGTTTTCCTTCTTCGCCGCCGCCGTCGTTGTCGGCGTCTCCTTCACCGTCGTCTAAGCGTCGTGTCGCTCTTCCACGTCCTCTTCCTCATCTGCTGCGTCCGCAGGGCAGCCGCTGCCTCCTCTCGTGGGTCGTTTCGGTTCCTCTCGCGTCTAGTCGAGGAAGTCGCCGGTTTTAATACTTCTCAGCTGTCTTCGTAAGCTAGGTCGGAGATGTTCTGGCGAATCCCCAACCTCCCCGCGTCGTCTCCGGTGAGTAACTCTCCACCGTTGATCTAGATTCATCCTCCTTTCTTGCTCTTTTTTGTCACCATGGCTGCTGATTAATTCGATGGTATTTTACTTTCATTTTTGCGTGTTTGTTTTGTAGGTTTTGACTCCTCTTTTAACTCGTACGTTTTTTTTTTTTTGACTTTTATCTGCTTACTTGTCTAATCATACGAATTATTTTTGTCTAATTAGTACCTTTGTAGGCATTATGCCACGTAACACGCTCTAAGTGCTTAGAAGTTGGTGCAGTATTTGTGTGCAGATACGGAAATATGTGCTTGGTCTTCTTTTTTTCTACTTTTTGTTATTATATATTTTTTTAGAATGGAGCATCAATGTAGCAACTTCAGGTTTATATGAATGGCCGTGTTTACTTAAAAATATTTCACCAGCTAGATGAACCAATAGTTTCTTCCTGTTGATAACAAACGATGAAGCTTTGCGTTTGAAACACTAGAGCCATAAACTAGCGGTATCAGCGGGCTTATCATACTGTTTGATGGTTGAGCTATATATGTTGTTATCATTGTGGGGAAATTTAACATCATTATGTTGTTTAGCATATTTTTTTATTTATTTCAATATCATGGCAATTCATGTTGATTCACTGGCTTACTTTTATCTTACGGCCATCTATGCAGGTGGAGTTAATCTTGGATAAGGAGAATTTCACTTTAGAAGAACTTCTGGACGAAGAAGAGATAATTCAAGAATGCAAAGCTCTTAACTCGCGACTTATTAATTTGTAATATTTCTTTTGAGTAGAAATTGTTAATCTGGTCTATTGTACTTTGTAACGATGGAGTCTGCTCACTCTTCACTCTTGATTTTCTCTATTAGCTGCATTACATAATTGTGAGGGACTCACAAACCGACATTGGCTTTGTTTTAGCTACATTTTGGCTCCATATATACTGAAGCAAATGATTTTACCATTAGTTTCTGAATTCAAATTTGGAGGAAAAAATAATCAGTGCAATATGTACTTTTATGACAGTATTTGAATATTACTATGCGGTTTTCTACTTTGAGTCGCCTATATGATGAAATCACAATCTGATTCTACTAATTTTCTTTTAACATGAGAACTAGTTCCCTTTGCCATCCATGTTAGTTTACTCAGTGAAATTCATTTGCTTTCAGTCTTAGAGATCGTGCTCAGGTTGAACAATTACTTCGATATATCATTGAAGATGCCCCTGGTGATGGTGACAGTATACGGACGTTTAAGTACGTTCCTTTGTGACTACTCATATTTTTCAGTTACTTTACAAAAGCATTTTCCCTTTTTCTGTTCTGAAGCTCATGGGTTATTTGGATTTCACTTTGTTATTTGAATGAAATAGGTTCCCTTTTGTTGCTTGTGAGATATTTACTTGTGAAATTGATGTCATTCTTAAAACTTTGGTGGAGGATGAAGATGTAAGGCACTAAACTCGGATGCAATTGCCCACTTTTGCACAAATATTTGTTCATTATTTGCTTGAAATTCTTTATTTCCTTATTAGTTTTTTCCTTAATGCAGTTGATGAACATGTTATTCTCCTTTCTCGAACCAAATCGCACGCACAGTTCAACACTTGCTGGATATTTTAGCAAGGTTATGATCCATTCTTCTTAGAATATTAGCTTCTAATTGATTAATTTGATTAGCTTTCTAATTGTTCTTTTAATTTTTTACTAGGTTGTGGTGTGCCTCATGTTAAGGAAAACAAATTCACTTATGGCATATGTTCAAGTAAGTTTTTCTTTACTGCTTTATCTGGAAAATTTATTAAGAAAATGATTGGAGGATTAGCATTTCTGGGTTCAAGTGGACACGTGACCTCAAGTAATCATAGTTTCACCTGGCACAATAACCTTTTTTCTTTGTCTTGTGGTTGTGATACTAAGCCTTTCTTTCTTTTTTTAGGCCAATAGTCACTTTATCTGTATTTTCGTGTTTCATAGGTTCTTACTAGCCAATTTATATATATATTTTTTATGTTTGAATCTCAATTTTAGTCTTTTTTCCCTAAAAAGCTTGAATTAGGAAGCATTGCTCTTTAGAGGCTTTCTAGGTTACTTTGCAACCCTTTTTCGGACGCTATGTGATATTATATGTTGTTTCTTTAAACTTACAATGTTGAGTCCTTTCTTTGCATCAGACCCATGGCACAGTTTTCAACCACTTGGCCGATTTGATAGGAATAACATCAATCAGGGAGGTTAGTACTTCATTGTATGTCATTTTTCTTTTCATTTTATAGTGACTTTTGACACACAACTATATGTGTCTTTCTTGAATTGGTTTTGTCTATGTACTTGTTCTATTATATCTAACTAACGAAAGGCTTCCACTTTGATTCCCTTTATATTGATATACCATTTAAAAGAATAAATGTGTTCTTTGTTATTTGATGTTATATTATCTTGGTGATGCCTTATTTATTTTCATATTGTTACTTTTTAGTGTAACTATTTTCTAATCAAATTCACGTCTTTTGTTTTACTTTGATCAGATCTTGATTCGTCTTGTTGGTGCTGATGATCATACAAATCCGAACTATGTGAATATCATGCAGTGGTTGTCTGATACCAATCTTCTTGATATGATCGTGGATAAATTAAGTCCATCTGTGAGTTCCTCAATATGCATTTTTTTATGTTTTAAGAATCTTTTTAGTACTCTCACATAGTTTATCAGAAGTCAGAGCTGGATCAACTTTGCTGGTCTCAACTGAAAATTGGAACCACTCCGCTGGTTGGTTTTGTTCTATTACAGGTCTAAAAAATACCCAAAAGCCGTTGAGACACACTTAATTTGATTGACCCAACAATTGCATTGACCCACATGAGTTCTCAACTTTGCTATAGCAATATTCTTTTTGTAGGGTTTAGATAGGAAGTCAGAAATGTCATGAAATTGAGATAACGTTGTTTGATAATTTGGCAGTTATAATTATAATTTTAAATTACCATTGGCCTTCCTATCCTTATCTCTTTGTTCCTGTAGTCCCTGCTTGCTTACTATTCCTATTTGCCAAACTACACATGCTGATTCCTTGCATTGTTTTAAACTTGGCTGTCTCCTTCGATTTCTTTATTTTGATTATGGTATGCTAATTCTGCTAAAGGTAGGTCATTGTTATACCTGAGTATTTGTCACATTCTTTTATTGCATTCTGGGCAATTGTCTGTTAGTTGTGTTACAAAAATTTGGCATATGTTTCAATGAATCTTCATTGATTTGCATCTTTAAATTTAACAGCATTCAACTGAAGTTAATGCCAATGCGGCTGAGGTTTTAATGGCCATTATTCGAAATACTCCATCAGCTTTAGCAGCCAAACTTTCTAGCCAAAGGTGATTGTCTGTCCGTTTCTTCTTCCAAAGATATGGTTGATTAGATGTATTATCGTTGTTGATCTTGTTCTTTTCTTTATTTCCAATCTACTCTGTTTTTCAGCTTTATTACCAGGATATTTGGCCATGCATTGGAAAATTCTTCATCAAGATCTGCTCTCATTCACTCCCTATCTGTGTGCATTGCTTTGCTTGATCCTAAAAGGTCTGCATCTGTGGCATCTATCAATTGCATCAGGAATCAGCATTTATATGTGCCATTCAGTGATGTTGATCCCACAGCTCTTCATGCCATGTTGACACATTTGAGTATGTTAATAAGTTCTCTATTTCATTTTTTTTGTCAAAGCAGTTACAATGCAATTAAGGAATCATTATATAGGGTTGTCCTAGGGGATATTGAGGAATGCCTCTTGATGTACAGATACTTCATTGCCTTATTTTGCTGATGAGATGAATTTTCAAACGAGATGTCTTTTTTTTCTCAAAAAAAAAAAAAAAATGAAATGAGTTTAAGTTATGTTCATGACTATGTGTAGCTACATCAATCTAACTTGAATTATTATACTATATGGTAATCAGCACATATAAATTATTCATATTTTGTAGTTACTTAATAGAATTAAATTGAATATTTATATATATTTACATATTGCCTTAACTGAAACGTGCATTTGTTTCATATCATATATCAAGAGCTTTAATATGTATTTACACTAGTCGATTCATTAATTTGATTAAACTTATATTTCATTATAGCCTGTTATTGGATAGTAATTAGGTGTATCCCTAGTAAAGGATAAAATGAAAGAAATAGACAACCAATAGATTGTCCAATTCAAAGAGTGGAATTGGTTACAGTGGAAGGTGTAAGGGGAACAACTTGACCAAAAAATGATATAATTGCCAAAAAATGATTTAATTGACGTGGTTATTACCAACAAATAGCTTCACATGCACCTCAGTTGAAGGATAAAGTTCATGTAGATGACTCCAAATATTTGGGACAAACTCAGCTTTCTCATCATTATCTATGTTCAGTTTTCCTTTAGTTGTTGTTCACCTCATGTTATCATTCCTACCCATAAGTATAGGTAGGATTGGCACTTTGTAACATGCCATAAGATTCAATAGCTTATTATGTTAGAAAAACCTTATTCTAGGTTATCTGGTGTGCATGAGTTTATATGAAATGATTCTTTTTAAATGCACCAGAGAAAATTGATTATTTTAGCCGTCAAGACCTATTTTATATTGTTTCACAATTGAATGTCTTTAGATCCATTGGTTCCTCTATATGGATGTGTTTGTGCTTCTACCTGACTACTTACTGATATGGTGGAAATTTTTTTGTTGGCAAGAAGTTTGACTATTAAATATACCCACAATGGGGTCTGCTACAAGTAATTTAGCGAGCGTTTGGTTCGTTCGTTTTCTATTTTCATTTTCATAGAAAATGTAGGGTTTTGAAAAATAGTATTTGGTTTTATCACTTTCATTTTCTAGAAACAGAGAGCATTTTCTAAGAAAATGGAAAATACGAAAAAGTCAATTTCCAAAAATCTGGAAAATATGATTTTCTGAAAAATGAAAATGGCTCAAACCAAACGCTCCCTTAGCCCTTTTTTTTTATTTTTACTATACTAGTAGGTTTACTATACTAGTAGGCTTCTCTAGTTCCTGTAGCTTGTTCCAATCCTCTAAAGATTGGTAGATTTGGATGAAAAAAAGCAAGAGGATTATATGTGGAATGCCCTATTGATACATATTGGAATAATATTACTAGGATGGTGCTGTGCTTGCATGCCACCTATTATGTGATGATTCCAGCCGCGATATGATCTAATAATAAGAACTATATCATGCATTAATTTTCTTTAAAAATCTATCAGACAGTAATTTTTTCATCAGAATTCTTGAATACTCACTATTTTTTTATTTATTTTGAGACAACTTAATATGCCGCCACCACCTGCACAGGTAAAGGAATCGTTGCTGGACTAATTTGTTCTGGTGTTTTTTTCTCTTTCGTTTTGTCCTTAAAGTGTTCTTTGTCTACTTGAGTTTGGTATCATCCGGTGGAGCTGTCAGCTGTAGATATTCTATCGTGTGTTTGCTTTCTGCATTCTGTATTTGACTATTTAGCTGCTGAAAGCAAGTTGGATTGTAGCACTGACTGGAGAAATTTCTGGACCTTAATCAATGCTGATTTTTGACCAATTTCTTTGAATTTTTTTTGTTTGATTTCTATTTTTTTTAATGAGGCTTTAGTAATCTCATTTGCAAGTGTCTTGATCTAAGGTTTTAGCACATTTGAGGATTTACCCATGCTCTTCCCATTATCTTTGATTTCATTTTTATCTCTTGTTTAAGCTGTCAGTATTGAAAATTTATCTTTATTTTTGCAGATGACTTGCTTAAATTTTTAAATGTATCATCCGAGATTAATACTCTTCAAACAACATATGGTGAACTGCAACCTCCACTTGGGAAGCACCGTCTTAAAGTATGTACATGTTGGAGCAGATTTCTTGATTGATTTTTAAGTGGTAAAATTTGGAGCATATTTGCTCTAATTGTTAATTGATCATAGGAAATGGTTGGTCATGAGTTTTTTTTAGAATTATTTTCGTGAAACTGAAACAAAATTTTCTGTTAGTTTATACACTAGTGTATCAACTACATTGTATCTCATATGCGAGTCAGTCGAAAACATATTTTGTTCTCGTCCAGGATGATTCTTATTGATGGATGCTTCACATGTTTTCGATGTTGGTAATTACAAGCATCTATCTCTCTCTTTCCCATCTGAGACTTTTGGTTTGAATTCTCAGGTAGTGGAGTTCATTGTGGTATTACTGGAAGTTGGTGGTGAAGCTGCTGAGAAGGAATTGATTAAATCTAGTGCTATCCAGATAATCCTAGATTTGTTTTTTAAGTAAGCTACATGTTTTGCAGTTGTGGGCCTTATTGTATGCATTGGTTGTGCAATGCCCGCTAATATGAGAATATTACAGGTATCCCTTCAACAACTCACTACATCATCATGTGGAGAATTTGGTGATTTGTTGCCTTGAAAGCAAGAACACTGCAGTTGTTGATTATCTTTTTTGTGAATGTAGTATCATCACTAAATTTCTACAGATGGATAAAAATTCTTTTCTTTCCACTGAAACAAGTGTGGTACGAATTTTATATGTTAAGAAATATGGTTGTTCATATTGCTGTGTATTAAGATTCTTCCTCAATTTGGCTTTGTAGACAACTGTTCTAGCCTCTGGAAGAAAACCAATTCGGGCTGGTAACATTGGACATATAACAAGAATTTGTAACAGACTTGTCCAACTTGGAACTAGCAATGACCATATTCGGTCTTATCTACAGGTAAGTTGGTTATTGAGATACTGGCGTATAGGTTAATACTTTATCTAAGCCTATCAATTTATTTCATAGATATGATACAAAATTGTCTGCATCAATTGTTTTGACTTCTGCAGCATGTCAGGCTGTGATTCCATTTTGCTTTCTGTTGGAAGATACATTTGAATGGATTGAATTTATTCTTAGCTTGTCTATAGCTTTTAACTGGTTCTCAATTTTTATTATTTGATCAAGGATTAACTCATCAGTTCTGTCTCAATGCAGTTCAGTTGACATGTCCTTGTATTAGTCATTTAAGCCAAAAATTTCACTAACTTAACCATGTCTTGGTGCATTTAGAATGTGTGGATGTGCTACATGTCTTGGTATGTTTTGAAAGCTGTAAGAATCACTAATCAGATTCATCTCGAAAAGTCTGTTTCAAACCATTGATTAATGTGATCAGCTGCCCTCCCTAATTAATCAGGCACACTATTTGGCAAATTAGATTTCTCTGAGGCATTTGGTTTAGTCATGCAACAGGAGGTCCTCTCCTTACAATTAAGGTCTTGGCGTGTTATTGCACTTCTAGGGAAATTTAACTATAACCTCCAGGCTTCTTTATCTAAATTCTATTTGTAGTGGCTTCACTTGGATTAAAAGAACACATCAAGCTGGAGAATAATGTTCAATAGTTCATGCTGATCATGTTTTTGCTGTAATTTATTATCTTTGATCATAGCAGGATTATCTTTCTAAGCTCCCTTTGGTTCAATTTCCTGCTTATACAAATAGGTCATTGTTAGGTTACTTAGAATCCCAGGATTTTTCTCATGTATAAACACATTGTTATCATTGTTTATAGTGTAATTGATATTGTTCTCGTAATTAAGCGGATGAAATTTAATGAAGCTGCATAGTTGAAGAAAGTTTAATGTATTTATTGAAATTTGTTTCATTTGGCTTGATGTAAGTTTTGAGGCCTTTTAATGGCGCTGTGGCTTTATGCCTAGAACGAAGAATATACTGGATCCTGGGGTTTATGGCTAGATTGGAACAATGGCTTCATAAGGGGTCATATGATTGTCCGGTAGATGGATAATCAATTTGGAAATAGTTCTTTTTTCACTTTTATGTCTCACATAAATTAATTGTTGCTTTTTTGGTTGGACATTTCATATTGTTATATGATTCGAGAGCTTTTGTCATGTATAAGCTTCATGCTTGTTACTAACCTTTCCTCTTTGTTTGATTGCTTTTGTAGGAATCAGTTGACTGGGTTGATTGGCAAACAAATGTGCTGCGTGAACGTAATGCAGTAGAGAATGTATATCACTGGGCCTGTGGGTGAGCATCATTAAATGGATATACTTTTCTTACGGGGTTAAATTGATTATTGTGTGCTTATATAATTTGTCTCAAGTGAACTTTGAGCTTACACATGTTCACATATAGCGCTGAGCTGAATTAGATTTGAATAGTTTACATTGTTTTGTTAATAGTTTTATTATTAAATTAAGATAATTGAATTGTAAAGATGCAAAGTCTGTTGTGTGCCACCAATTAACTTTCTTTTACATTTGTTTTGTTTATGCAGTCGGCCAACATCTATTCAGGAAAGGGGAAGAGATAGTGATGAAGAACTTCATGTTAGGGATTATGATGTAGCTTTATCAAATAATCCTCTCCAGCCATTTCAATATCGAGTCTATGAGAATGATGACATGGATGAGGTATTCTGTAGATTAGATATACTTATAAGATTTACTGTAGAATAGATATACTTTCACCAATTATTTGTGCAGCTGTACTTGTAGTTTTATTCTAGATGTCTTTTTTTACTCACTTCCTCGGCATGTTTGAAAGTCTGCAGTTTTGTTTGAAGAATGAGGTATTGGGTAAATTGTGAGCAAAGTGATGTTTTCTCTGAAGTTTGGGGTTGTTCCATATATTCTTTTTTTTACTTGATTTCTACTTTTGTACATCATTAATGAAAGTTTACTTTCAAATTTGGTAAATATATTTCAAAATCTGCTTGGTAAATTTTTTTTTTCAAAATTACCCATGAAATGAATATCAACCAATTAGCAAATTGAAAATTGCTACTCAAAGATAATTAATATGGAGAATGTGTAGTTAGAGGGTACATCAACTACACTTTCACTTGTAATTGAAGACATAAGCCATACTTTAGTATTACAGTCAAAGTGTCTTCAGTGTTGTGTTCATTTACTTGTGTGCAACGAGAAATATAATAGTTGTAATATCATTCGAACAACAAGTAGGTCGCTCCAGCTCAAAAGTTTCAGTAAAAACAATTACTGTCTTATTCATGTAACTTTGATCTACTCAAACTGCAGGATGTATACTTGGATGAAGGATCTAGTGGAGTCGTCATTTCTTCTTTGAGGCTTGGCGGTGATAATCCAAGGTAGATATTGTTTTAAGCTTTCCCTCAAATTTTTTTTTAAAACATGACTCCAAATTGAATTCTCCCTCCGTGTATACAGCAGTTGTCTTTTCACCAACTCCAACTGGTTCACTTTTGAGGATGAGAGTTCCATGGAGCCTATGAGCATCACAACACCTGATAAGATGGACGATGCTAATCTAAATGAGACATCAAATGGCGGCGACAGCAGTGATGATGAGGTGGTGGTTGGAGTTGAGGAGCTTGCCAAGCCTGGGATGCCTGGACACAAGTATTTAGACTCGGATTTCATGTCCCAGGACACTTCTAGTGAAGATCAATCCCTTAATGATCTGTCCACAGATGTGACAAAACTGAATGTCACCGACGATGTGAGCCTTTTCCGGTTGGACACTGCTGAGAATGAGGATCTCTTCAACGACCAACAGCTACCAGAATGGGTGGGTTGGCGTGAAGCTTCAGACATTCATGTAGATGGATCTACTGATGCTCCAGCTCAGTCAAACACCGTGGTGGAAGGCGCAGCAACCACCGCACCAGTTACCACAGCTGGTGCACTAGGTGAAAGTACTGTGCATTCGTTAGAATCTGGTGAGTCAGCAAAAGCAGAAGAGACTTCCTCTTCATTGTTCGAGGATGCAGAGTTTGTCGGCGTGGATTTTGAGGAAGGGAGATCCACAAATGGTGAGGTTGGCGTAACAAATAGGAACTTTGTTCTTCAGGTTCCAGAACTGCCCAAGCCCCACGAAGACGGAACGGCTATCAAGTTCAACAACAGTCGATGGCGCATGGAACCTGAGGTAGGCATTGTTCAGGAGTAGCAATTTAAGTCTAACCGTATTGATCTCACAAAAGGGGTTCCATGTACAGCAGCATTTATTCAGACGTGCATCTGATAGCAGGTGCACTTTACTGTTTCATGTTATATTTCTTTTCTCCAAACCGGCGAGTTGTTCCGTGTATTATTATTGTCGTCGTTCCACATAACTGTATTATTATGGTCCTGTTAATCGTTATTAACTGTTTGCTTTTGTATAATTGGAACAACCATCAATATCTAGTTCTGTTGGCATATTCCAGTTTCAGTTTGTGATCTCATGCATTGTTCAAGTTTTATCAAATAAATGTTCGTTGACTAACGGAGACATTTGTTACGCTGTATTTTACAGAACCGCGTGATATATTCCAGTTATACTTTTTTTTTCTTAATGAAATAATTATATGGTATGAGTTTGTGTGAATTTTTAAATTTTTGTATACCAATTTAAAAATTTATGTTTGTCAATTTGTAATAAGGTTTGATGGCATGAATGCATTAAAGAGGCTTGTAGGAGTATTGATTTTGATTTGAAGTGATTTATATTTCTCTATTAAAATTCATATAATTTTGTAAGTTTTGTATTTAAGGGGCGTTTGATTGGGGGTAATAGGAGGTAGAGAATGAGTGAATATTATTCCCATTGACCTTGTTTGATTTATGTCAATTGGAATGAAAATAAAAGAAATATTATTTCATTTTAATTTTTTACTCCTCCCTCATCAATCAAACTACTTAATTATTCCTCTATTTTTATATATCTAAAATACTTTATTATTATTATTTTCATTTTACTTTCTCCTTTTTCACTCTCTCTATTTCTCTTATTATATTTTCTTTCTCTACATCTCTTATCATGTTTCTCTCTACCTATTTTACATCACTTTCTCTCTCTCTATATTTATCAATATTTTTAATCTCACTTTCTCTCTCTATCTCTCTTATCTCACTTTCTCTTTGTACTTCTCTTGTCATATTTTCTCTTTTAATCTCATTTTCTCTTTGCATCTCCTATCTTACTTTCTCTCTCTACCTCTCTTATCTTAATCTCTCTCTACATATCTTATATAATACTATCTTTTTAATCATATCATTTTATCTCTCTATATATTTGTTATTTTCTCTCTCTATATCTCTTATCTTGTTTCTTTCTCTATCTATCTTATGTCACTTTCTTTCTTTACTTATTAATCTAACTTTCTCTTTCTATCTTTCTTATCCCACCTTCTCTCTTTATCTCTCTACATTTTTAATCTATCTTTCTCTCTCTACTTCTCTTAGGTCACTTTCTCTCTACATATTTTATATAATACTCTTTCCTTAAGCATCTCATTTTATCTCTCTACATATTTACCATTTTCTCTCTCTACATCTCTTATCATGTTTCTCTCGCTACCTATTAAGTTACTTTTTCTCTCTACTTATTCATATCATTTTTTTCTCTATATTTCTTATCTCACTTTCTTTTTCTATCTCTCTTATCTTACTTTTTCTCTTTATCTCTTTTATCATTGTTTTTCTTTTTTATCTCATTTTTTCTCTCTATCTCTTTTGTTATAATTTCTCTTTTTGTCTTACTTTTTCTCTGTTTTGTAATGATTATATTATTTTCATATTATTAAAGTTGAATTTAAAATTATTAAAGTTGAATTGTAATTATGATTTTCATTGTCACCCCTCAATCAATCTCATAATTAGCATTATGATTGCTAAATTTAAACCAAACAGTTCAAAGTTAACGTGAGATCGATATATATGTATGTATATCCGAGAAGGAAGTGGCGTTAGCATTAAATTGCATGAATGCAGGATTTCATATTCTAAATGCACAAAAATAAAAATTATTAAAGCGTTCTTTATCTTTCATAATTTTAAAGGAGAGTTTTCTTTTTAAAACACCCGGACTATTTTACCATAAATATCTCAAAATCTAAAAGAAATCAACCACCAATCTCAAACTTTTTTTTTTTTTTTTGAAAGAGGGTGTCTCCATGCTGGGACCAAATAGAAGAGCTAGGCAAGGATCAACAGCTAGAGGCCCGACGATGAACATCGTCAATCCATCACTAAAACAGTAAATTTTATATAAAATTAATACTAAAATACTCCAATTTATATATTAAATTTCACACCAAATATGATTCGATGAATATTCACCCATATTTAGTGTGGTAGAGGATTTTTTTTAATAAATAAAAAAAATAAAATATTCTAATAATATTCCTTTTTTGTGTATGATATGAGTGAATTGGAGCTGAAATATTATTTGTTGTTAAAATTGTATCATTTTAGCGTAAAAATTATACTAAATATATAATGTTATGGGTTGGGAATCATCTAAGTGGCTAAAATTTTAGAGGAAAGGAATTAGGAGATCACTAAGCTCACGGTGAATGAGGAAATAACGATGATAAAAAAGTGAGGCTACATATATAATTAGTTCGACAAGCAATGAAGAGTTCTAATCCGGTGCAAGAGTTGCATAATTAGGATAAAATGTGAATCTCTATATTAATTTTTTTTTTTTAATGTAAAGATGAAAACACCCATTTGATGTTTGTACAATAAAAATTTAAAGGATTTTTTTTTAAGAAATATGTTAAAATTTATTGATGTATAATCGATGATATGACTCTTCTAACTACATTTAAAAGGGCCGGGGTGGGTTTTCTATAACAGCAAACAAGCCAAGGAATGTGATAAAATTCAAAGGTGGGAGAGCTGTACAACAATGATGAATGAGAAGGTTATGATAAAAAAAGGAGGCGAGGAAATGAAAAGTTCTAATTCGGTGTAAGAGTTGCATAATTACGATAAAATGTGAGACTATTTTGATTTTTATAAAAATGTAAAGATGAAACAAATAAATTTTTAAAGGAGAATTTTCTTTAAAAAAATATATAATTGAAATATGTTAAAATTTGTCAAAATAGATTAAAAAAATGATTAATTAGGCTGGGTAACGTCGAGATTGGGGTGA
>JBBPFQ010744703.1:0-13866 GCA_037974815.1 Kaempferia elegans
AGCGGACCAAGAGATCTTAGCTGTGTCTGGATCCTCTAAACCGCAAATTCCTAGTCTCTCCCTAGACCACAAACCTCGTATAAAACCCCCTGGACTGATCGTGACACTAAGCCAGAAGATCGGGTATGGTTCAGAAAGTAATCAGGAGTTTACGGTCCAGAAGATCGGGACTGCTTGCCTTTCAGTTGAAGCATTAGATTGCCTTCTTTGGCCCGTTGACTAATAAATTCCTTTCTATCAAAATATTCGATTAAACAAAATTTATTTTATTTTATTATTTTTAAAAGTCTATCATCTGAATTTGCATTTTGGTTAAAAAGGAGGGATTTTTATATCAACAAATAGGGCAGTTTTGGGAATGATTTAATTGATGATGTGAATTTTTTTAATTAACGTCGGATATTCTTATACCCATTAATCCTGGAATAACCAGCGCAATCTCACAAAAATTTCCCACCAATAATAAATTAAGAAGCGTTCGGTTCTTAAGTCAATCACTAATTAAGAAACTGAAACCCAATCTTTAGATACCTAAAAAATTAAGACAAAAGCACGCTGCCACTGATCATTGCCCGGGGCATGAAGTGAGCTTAATAGTACGAACATGTGCTCATTAGCTTCTTCACACTTCAAAACTTTCTTATTCAGCAAACCAACTATTATCACAAAACACTATACACAAACACATGTTTACAAGTTAAGGTTGTTTACATGAATAAAAATAGAAAATCAAATTGGCATGCAGTCCCCAACTGCACACCGTCGGGTAGGAATCGGACAAAAACAGATTCATAACCCAACACACAATCCAGGGAATCAATTGTTGTATTTGATTCCTTAAGGAATGACAAGAATTATGATGCTGATGCTGCTTCTGGTGAAGCTTTTGGAATGCAAAAACAAAAGAGATTATACACACAACAAAGAGAAAGATACTAAATTACCAAAACCATGCTAGTATCTCTTCCCGAGAATAATTCCAATGAATACTGAAATTAATGCCACTCCTAAGATGAACTTGAAGGCCATGATTACTGAAGGATCTGCATCGACGTGAACAATAGGGAACTCACCCTCGGTATCATGGTGCGCCCATTTACTTGTGATTTTGAGTGCTGAGGTGTCCAATCCAGGATCTCTTGATGTCACCTTCATTTCAGCTGGAGAAGGTATTCTCTTGACCTGAAGAAACATGGAACAAGAATTAACTAGTGTTTTGTACAGATAACAAAGAGAACTTGACTGATTCAACATAGTGGGTTAGAGTTACCTCTCTCACATTTGTTGCACAAGCCAACTTCAATGCATTCTCAAGATTGATAATCTTCATTTCCATTTCAGCAGTCTTACTGAGTTTAAGTCTTAATTGGTTAAGTTCTGCTTGGAGAAGTCTAGCCTTTTTAGCTTCTTCTTTAACCTGCACATTCCAAATAGTAGCAAAACTGAAATGAGCTCATCTACAAATAAAAAAGGAACCTTTCAGGTGCACAACAAATGTCTTGTGTTGCTCCACTTTTTCTACTCTGAAGTACTTCAGAATGAAGTGTTTCTGATACTTACGCTGAGGAATTTTCCGGTAACAAACTATTTCATGTTACAATTGAAATGTAATTTCTGGTGCTAAACAGTGAGCACTCAGCAATAACAAACTGTGTAATAGAACTACAAACAGATTAAAGCCAAAAGATATTGCCTACAGATTATACTAAGAAAAGTTGCCCTATAGACACCCTATTACAATGTCAATGGGTAAAAGAATTACTTTCTACTTACATATATCCTTTGGCAGGTTGAATCCATCACAGTTGAAGGTGAGGGATAGATGGAGACAAAAGGTTCTAATGAAGGTAATTAAAAGTGACTATGAATTTGAGATAGACTTGCTAAGAATTCATTGCTAATCGACCCGAAATACTGAAGACTAATATGACTTGCTGTTATAGAAAGAACCGACCTTATCCTTGTACTGTGTTTCGGCTTCTATCAGCTTCTGCTTAAACTCCTCAACTTGCTTTTCTGGTTGCTTGTTACACTCGAATGAGTCAAATGATCGCTTCAGAGCTTGATTTTTGAACTCCTTTGCTATCAACAATTTTTTCTGTGAAAAGTGAATTTACTAGTCAGAAAAATTGGCAACAATTGTAAATCAAGTCACAGATTGATATATTATAATGCCAATTGAATAACAAAGACAAAGAATAAACTGTGAAGACCGAAGACAATAACATAAAATTGTTTTATATCACATTATTTTATTAGTTCCACATGATGCTGACCCAGAAGTGACACTTGAAACCATAAAACACTAGCAATCCTGTGTGGGCAGTACACATTTTATTATGTTGTCATCAGACGAGGTATAATTCTATATGTAACACCATATTGGTCCATCATAGCAGAAAGAGATCTAAGAACAATATCAAATACATTCGTACACCCAGATTTTCTCTTCAATTGTCAATATATGAAAACTGCATCATACAAAACCCTGCTACGATTTCATAATAGCCTTTTTATGATTGACCATATTTAACAACGTCAAATTTTAGCCATATCAAGAACTGTAGTGCATAAATGAACAATCATGACACAACAGGAATGCCAACGTCTGTTTATTATGTGCAATAATTGCACATAGGTTTCATTGCTTCATAGGAAATAATAGAGAATTTGAAAAGACAATTTAAGATTTTACCTGTTCCATTATGGTTCTATGTGCCAAATCAAGTTGCCTTAAAATTTGCTTTAGCTCTTTGTCTAAGGCATTTTTTTCATGGATCAAGCTTGCATGGCCCTTCATTCTTGCAGTCAGTTCTGTATCCTTCTTTGCAACTGTGGAGACCAAACTTTCAATCTGAAATTTCAAGTTCATGAGAGACGTTAACAGCTAGTGACAAACATCAGTGTTGAAAACCATCCTATGGAATAAGAATTTGTAAAATACCTCTTTCGTATAACTTTCCTTGGATAATAGCATCTTTTGCTCAAGCTCCAAAATGTGTGCTTTCAAAATAGATTTATCAGACAGCTCTGCTTTAAGATTTTCTACAAGAGCATTAAGAGAGAACTCATTTGCTTTATATTGGCCTAATTTTTCTTCAGATAAGACAATAGTTGCTTCAAGTTCTTCAATTGCCTTCTCATGCATTCTGCTGATCATGAGGTTCTCTTCCAAAACAGAGGCTATCTGCAAATTTCTCATCCATCCCATCATGTTTAGTTACAGGATATGCGTGCCTAATATAAATCTATATCATAAAACTTAAAGTACTTAATTTACATGGATCAATTGAGGATGGGAATTAACTAACCCGCGAATGAAGTTTCTTATTTTCATGGTCAAGCACTAGTACTGTAGTTTCCAGTTCTTCTTTATGAGATGCCAGCTCTTTGAAAGTTCTCAAATGAGTTTCCAGTGAAAGCAGATTCTCTAGCATCTCTCCAACCTCCAACTCTCTCACCTTTTGTTCTTCATCGAACTCATGAAGTTGGGCTTCATTTTCCTTGAAACAAGATTCAGTTGTAAATTGGAGCTCCAAACCTCTTGAATGTGCCTCAGTTGATGTTAATATGCTGCTAGCATAAAAGGTGTGTTTCTCAACAGTAAAGTCATCAGAATGGATGGCTTCCAATAACTCATCAACCTCATTGGCTCTATCATGCTGAGCAGCTAACTCTTCCATGGGTTTTGAGTTCGATGCCGGTTGTTCCTCGCCAATTAGATTGTTTTCAGATGCCTTTTCATTAGGCTCCTCGACATGGGCTTCAAAAGAAATCACTTTCAATGAATTCACAGACAATTCTTCTTTAAGTGAAGCAATAATTTTGGTAGCTTCCAAGGCTTGTTTTTTATGAAATGCCAATTGTTCTTCAAGAGAATTAAACTTCTCAAGTAATTCCATTGCTTCAGATTCCTTTTCTTTGAAGCTTGCTGTGACTTCCTGGAGTTTCAAGTCTGAATTCTTGAGTAGAGATTCAGTTAATGAATTTAACTCCAAATTTCTTGCTGTAGCTTCTGCCACAGAAAATCTGTGATGCTCCAATTGTTCTTCAGAAAAAGTTAGATTTTGTCTCAGTTCTTCTAGCATAACAGATTTTGCAGATAATTCTGCATTGAGACTTTCCACCATAGAAGAAAGAGAAAAATCCCTTGCCTTCTGTTCCATTAGTTTGTCTTCCAATTCAAGTATAGTTGCTTCATGTTCTTTTTTTGTCTTTTGATATACTTCATCAAGCACAATCTTCTCTTCCATGATAGAAATTATCTGTAAAATGTATTACTTCATCTATTAGAAAACAAAATTACACTCTGTATTACAGTTTATAAGAAAATTTTCTTATAGTGTTAATTTCCAATTTTTATAACTAGAATAGAGATTTAAGACTACATTCACTCACCTGGCTCTGGAGCTTCTCCTTTTCAGCATTCAACACTAGCATGAGATTTTCCATTTCTCTCTTAGAAGAATAAAGGTGCATGGATATATCCTCTTTCTCTCCAACAGCTGCATCACATTCTACTTGCAAATTATTTATTTTGGTCTCTTTTGCAGCAAGTTCGGCAGACAAACTCGAGTTGTGTCTAATTAAATGTTCATTCTCACTTTCAAGTTGGTTGATTTTACTTTTTAATTGCTCCACAAGTCCTTCCAGATCCTCTATTCTGAAAAGTGAATCTTTCAGTTTTTCCTTTTGAGCAGCGCCAGCAGCAGCCAACTCATTAGCGTGTTCCTCATATATTCTCAACTGAATTTCTAGCAAAAGAAGCTTCTCATACAAATGTGTAGAATCCAGATCTCTCTGCTTATGAACCTCAATAGATTCATATAACTGAGATTCCTTTTCTCTAAGACAAGATTCTGTTTGCAGCTGGAGCTCCAAGCTCCTTGAATGTTGCTCAGTCAGTTTCTGTATGATGCTTGCATGAGAGGAAAGTTGCTCAGTTGTAGCCTCCTTTTCGGTGCGGAAAGACACCAACAACTCATTAAGCTTGTTGACCTTATGCTGATTAGCCTCCAATTCTTCCTTGAGTGTTGAGTTTGATATGGTCAACAAAGCATTTTCTGCTAGTATCTCCTGAACTCTTTGATTATCTTCGGTTACCTTTTGCTGAAGCTCCTTGACATTGTTTTCAAGAGAAAACACTTTCACTGCATTCTCTGCCAGCTCAGACTTGACTGAAGATACAGTTTCAGAAGCTTGTAGTGACTGTTTTTTATAGAACACGGTTTGTTCTTCACAGGAATTCAACTTCTCGAGCAACTCTCTCACTTCAGACTCCTTTTGCTTGATTGCAGATACTGCTTCCTGGAGTTTCAACTCAGAATTCTTGGTTAAGGATTCATTTAGTGAATTTAACTCCATGTTTCTTGCAGTGAATTCCTCCAAAGATTTTCTATAATGTTCTAACTGCTCTTCCGTGTGACTAAGTTTTTGCCCAATTGCTTCTTGCTTAAGAGATTTCTCAGACAATTCTGCCTTGAGACTCTCCACAAGAGAATCAAGAGATAGTTCCCTTGCCTTCTGCACATTCAGTTTCTCTTCCAATTGGGATATAGTAGATTCAAGCTCTTTTTGTGTGTGTTGGTAAATCTCATTTAGCACAATCTTCTCTTCCGTAATAGAAGTTACCTGAAACATCAGCTTATAATTACAAAATAAAATCCATTTCCCAGTATGCATTGGCATATTCTCCTATATAAGAAATCGAACTGTGTTGTAGTTTATGTTTAAGTGATGTTTTTCTGTATGAAGTAAAGACATATGTAAATGTATTCACTTACCTCCAAATGGAATTTCTCTTTATCAGACCTAAGAAGTTGCATGAGATCCTCTATTTCTCTCTTAGTTGAATGAAGTTGCATAGACATATCTTCTCTTTCTGAAATAACTTCTTCAAAAGCTATTTGTGACTCGTGTATTTTTGTATCACAAATGGAAAGCTGTTCACGCAGACTCAAGGTGTCTCTGGAGAAACCTTCATTGTCAATTTTGTATTGGTCCAACTGGTTATGCAATTGTTTAACATTTTCTTCCAGATGCTGTATCCAGAGAAAGGATTGTTCCAACTTGTCCTCCTGAATAACAATACAAACAGCTGACTCTATACCATGTTCTTCATATGTTCTCAATAGATTTTCAATCAATAGCAGCTTCTCTTGTAAATCTCTAGCTTCCACATCTCTCTTCTTGTGTTTTTCGATAGCTTCATGCAACTGTCCTCTACTTTCTTTGAGGCGAGATTCAGTTGCAAACTGTAACTCCAAACCTTTCGACTGTTCATCAGTCAATTGCTCTATCGTGCTTGCATGGGAGGCAAGTTTCTCAAGAAAAGCCTCCTTCTCTTCATGGATGGATTTCACCAAGGCATCAAGCACGTTGATTCTATGTTGATGAGCCTCCAGCTTTTCCTTAAGTGCCAAGTTTGATGTAGCCAACAACTCATTCTGCGCTACTATCTCTTTGCCTCTTTGATTGGTTTCCAATACCTTGTGCTTAAGCTCTTCAATACTATTTTCAAGAGAAACCACTTCTCTATCATTCACAGCTAAATCTGCTACTTTATCAGACAGTTCAGAATTGAGGCTTTCCACAAGAAAAACAAAATAGATTTCCCTTTCCTTCTGTTCATTTATTTTTTCTTCGAGCTGGACAGTGCTTGCTTCGAGTTCCTTCTTTGTATTTAGGTACAACTCAGAGAGTCCAATGTTTTCTTCTATGGCTGAGGTTACCTGCAACATTACAACATATTTAGGAAAGAAAGAACAAAGTCCATTTCACAAGGATGCTTTATTTTGTACATTAAAATTATTTAGATGCAGAAAAATTACACACAAAACATGGTCGCTAATGATTATCGACTGTCTCATGTAGTTAAGTGCCATTCGCAGTATATCATATAGCCTATATATTTACTCACCTGGGACTGGAGCTTCTCTTTATCAGACTTAATAAGGCACATGAATTCCTCCATTTCTCTCTTGGATGAATTAAGCTGCGTGGATATGTACTCTTTCTGTGAAACAACTGTATCAAAATCTCTTAGCAGCTCATTTATTTTTATTTCATACACGGAAAGCTCAACAGATAGGCTCAAATTTTTTTGGGACAAATCATCATTGTCAATTATGCACTGATCCAACTTGCTTTCCAATAGCTTAACAATTTCTTCCAGGTCCTGTATTTTGAGAAGTGACTTTTCCAATTTGTCCTTCTGACTAGCAACAACAACAACTGATTCACTGGCCTCTTTTTCGTAGATTCTCAATTGAGTTTCAACCACAGATACTTTCTCATGCAACTCTCTGGCTTCTAAATCTCTGTGCTTGTGTTTCTGAATAGCTTCTTGCAAGTGACTTTCATTTTCTTTGAGACGAGATTTGGTTGCAAGGTGGAGCTCCAAACCTCTTGAATGTTCCTCAGCCAATTTTTCTATGGTGCTTGCATGAGAGGCAAGTTCTTTAACAATGACCTCCTTCTCAGAGTGAGCAGAGTTTACTAATTCATTAAGTTCGTTGACTTTATGCTGATGAACCTCTAGTTCTTCTTTGAGCATTGAGTTTGATTTAGCCAATAACTTATTTGCTTCTACCATTTCTTCACCTCTTTGATTAGCTTCAGATACCTTTTGCTTAAGCTTGTCGATGATGTTTTCAAGAGAAACCACTTTCATTGCATTCACAGTAAGCTCTGCAACTTTCTCTGATAATTCTGAGTTGAGGCCTTCCATGAGAGAAACAAGGGAGAATTCCCTTTCCATCCGTTCCTCTAGCTTTTTTTCTAATTGTACTATGGATGATTTGAGTTCATTCTCCATTTTTGAGAACAATTCCGTGAGCCTGATGTTCTCTTCTTTGTTTAGGTCTATCTGCAATATTAGTTTTTATTCGGTAAACAAAGCATCAAGAGTTTTTTTCTACATATATATAACATCTTTAAAGCAATGTATATACATATTTAAATGGTCTTTAGTGATTATTTAATTGTCTAACATGGTTTCAACTTCCCGTGGCATATTGCTTGTAACAATAGAGCCAAAATAGTCACTCACCTGAATCTGTAGTTTCTCTTTTTCAGACATATGATCTTGTATGACATATTCCATCTCTTTCTTGGATGAAAGAAGTTGCATGGATATGTATTCTCTCTGGGAAACAGTGGCATCATAAATTTTTTGCAGCTCATTTATTTTACTGTGATATCCAGCCAGCTCCTCAGATAAACTTATATTATTTCGGAATAAATCATCATTCTCACATTGACTTTGATCCAACTTACTCTTCAATTGCTGAACAATTCCTTCCAGGTCCTCTATTTTTGAAAGTGATTCATCCAATTGGTCCTTCTGAATTGATGCAACAATAGCTAAATCACTAGCTTGTTTTTCATAAATCCTCAACTGATTTTCAAGAACTAGGAGATTCTCATGCAACTGTATGGCATCCAAATCTCTCTGTTTATGTGCCTCAATAGCTTCTCGCAGTAGGAATTCATGTTCTTTGAGATGAGATTCAGTCGCAAGGTGAAGCTCCAAGCCTCTTGAATGTTCCTCTGTCAATTTTTCTATGGTGTTTGCATGAGAAGTAAGTTTCTCAACAAGAGACTCCTTCTCAGCTTGAACAAATTTCACTAATTCACTAAGCTCATTGACTTTATGATGATGACCATCTAAATCTTCCTTGAGCATTAAGTTTGATACAGTCAAGGACTCATTTTCTGCTTCCATCTTTTCAACTCTCTGATTGGCTTTGGATAACTTTTGCTGGAGAATCTCAGAACTCTTTTCAAGTGAAATCACTTTCACTGCATTCACCGACAACTCTGCTTTAAGTGAAGCAATAGTCCCACAAGCTTCTAATGACTGTTCTCTATGAAATGTCGATTGTACTTCAAAAGAAATTAACTTCTCAAGCAATTCTTGCACTTCAGACTCTTTCTTCTGGTAACTTAACTCTGATTGCTGGAGTTTCAACTCTGTAGTCATCAACAAAGATTCATTTAACGAATTCAACTCCATGTTTCTTGCAGTGACTTCTTCCAGAAACCTTTTGTGATGCTCCACCTGTTCTTCAGCATAAATAAGCTTTTGTTCTAATTCTTCTTGCTCAAGCAGTTTATCAGACAATTGTTCTTTAAATTTTTCCACAAGAGAACCAAGAGAAAGTTCTCTTGAATTCTGTTCACTTAGTTTTTCTTCTAGTTGGATTGTAGTTGTTTCAAGTTCATTCTTTATTTTTTGGTACATCTTAGTGAGCCTAGTATTTTCTTCTGCAACTGAGGTTACCTGCAATGTTAATTTGTATTCAGTAAACATAGTCCATCTCCCAAGAATGTTAAAAATTAGATATTTTAATAGCTAAAAATATACATATCTAGCACGATGCTCCTCATAATTTACTATCTAATATTGTTTTTTACTTCTAGATGTATACAACGAAAGTATATATAATAATGCCAATATTTATTCACTCACCTGGGAATGGAGTTTCTCTTTATCAGACATGAGTACTTGCATTAGGTCCTCCATCTCTCTTTTAGATGAATGAATTAGCATGGACAAATTCTCTTTCTCCAAAATTGCTGCATCTACAGCTACTTGAAACTCTGCAAGCTCCTCAGATAGACTCATGTTATTTCTGGACAAACCTTCATTCTCACTTTGGCATCGATCCAATTTACATTTAAGTTGCTCAATAAACCCCTCTAGATCCTGTATTTTAGAAAGTGACTCTTCTAATTTGCCCTTCTGTCTTGCTGCAACAACAGCCGATTCACTAGTCTGTTGCTCATACATTCTTACCTGAGTTTCAAGTGCAAGAAGCTTCTCAAGCAAATCTCTTGCTTCCAATTCTCTCTGCTTTTGTTTCTCAATAGCTTCATTCAACTGGGCTTCATTTTCTTTCAAACGAGATTCAGTTATAAATTGGATCTCCAAGCCCCTTGAATGCTCATCAGTCAATTCCTTGATGGTTTTTGCATGAGAGGCAAGTTGCTGCACATTAATGTCCTTCTCAGCATGGATGGATTTCAACAACTCATGAAGCTCATTGACTTTGTGCTGGTGATCATCCAACACTTCCTTGAGCTTAGAGTTTGATGTGGCCAACAACTGGTTTTCAGATATTAATTCCTCATATCTTAGATTTCCTTCCAATTCCTTTTTCTTAAGCTCCTCAATATTGTTATCAAGAGAAACAACTTTGTCCACATTCTCAGCCAACTCTGCCTTAAGTGAAGAGACACTCTCTGCAGTTTCTAGTGCCTGTTCTTTATAAAATGCCAATAGTTCTTCATAATAACTTATTTTTTCCAGCAATGCTCTATTTTCAGTCTCCTTTTGCTGATAGCTCGCAGCTGCTTCCAGGAATTCCAAATCTCTTGACTTGACTAAGGATTCATTTAAAGAACTTAACTCCATGTTTTTTGCTGTAAATTCCGCCACAGAGTTTCTTTGTTGTTCTAACTGTTTTTCTGTGTAAGTGATCTTTTGTTCAAGTACAAGGGATTTCTCAGTCATTTCTGCTTTAAGAGTTTCCACAACAGAATTGAGCGAGAATTCCCTTATATTCTGCGAACTTAGTTTTTCTTCTAGTTGGGCTATAGTTTCTTCAAGTTTTTTCTTTGTTTTTTCATACGTTTCACTGAGCACAATATTCTCTTCTCTAACAGAGGCTACCTGCAATACTTTGCTTAATATGTCAAAAACAAAGGCCATGTACATGGCATGGTTTTCTATACATATAAAGTACATAAATCATCCTAGTTAATCGTAAATAAACTGTCATGAACTTTTAAGTAGAAAAATAACAGGTAAGGAACAAGGACTATATGGGCACGAACTAACCTGCAACTGGAGTTTCTCTTTGTCGTTGTTAAGCATTTGCATAACATCCTCCATTTCTTTTCTAGAATGATGAAGTTGCATGGAAATAGCTTCTCTCTCTTTAACTGAAACATCCAATGCTAATTGCAATTTATTTATTTTTGTCTCGTATGCGACAAGCTCCTTAAATAGACTCGAGTTATTTCTGGATAAGCTTTCATTCTCACTTTTGAATTGATCCAATTTGCTTTTCAGTTGTTCGATAAGATCTTCCAGATATTGCGCTTTGTAAAGTGTATCTTCAAGTTTGTCCTTCTGAATTTCTGCAACAATAGCTGACTCACTAGCTAGTTTTTCATAAGTTCTCAACTGAGTTTCCAGTGTGAGCAGCTTCTCCTGCAGTTCTCTGGCTTCCAAATCTTTCTGCATATGTTTCTCAATAGCTTCATGTAAAGTAGCCTCCTTTTCAGCATTTAGGGATTCAACTGACTCATGGAGCTCGCTAACTTTATGCTGGTAAGCATATAACTCTTCCCTGTGTTTCTCATTAACATCATGCAGTTTAGCTTCATATTCTTTGAGACAAGATTCAGCTACAAACTGGAGCTCCACGCCCCTTGAATGGTTGTCAGTGAATTTTTCTGTGGTGCTTGCATGAGACATGAATAGTTCAATAGTAGCCTCCCTCTCAACATGCATTAGTTTCAACAGCTCATTAAGTTCATTAACTTTGAGTTTGTTTATTTCCAACTCCTCCTTGAGCTTTAAGTTTGTTGTAGCTAATAGCTCGTTTTGAGCAAGTGTCTGTCCACATCTTAGATTGGCTTCTGATAACTTTTCCTGAAGGCAACTGACATCATTTTCAAGAGAAGCTAACTTAACTGCATTCAGCCCCAATTCCATCCTAAGCGATATGATAATTTTAGTTGATTCCCCTGCTTGTTCCTTGTAAAATGAAAGCTGCTCTTTCAGTGATATTAAGTTTCCAAGCAACTCTTGAGATTCTAAATCCTTCTGCTTGACTTTCTCTGCTGCTTCCTGAAGCTTCAGCTCTGAATCCTTGACCAACGATTCATTTAGTGAATTCAAATCAAAGCTCCTTGAAGTAATTTCCTCGACAGATTTTTTCTGATATTCCAACTGCTCTTCAGCATATCTAAGTTTTTCTTCTAGTTCAGTTTGCAAAAACAATTTCTCACACAACTCTATTTTAAGAATTTCCACAAGAGAATCAAGGGTAAATTCTCCGGTCTTCAATTCTTCCAGTTTCCCCTCCAATTGGACTATAGTACCTTCATATTCCTTCTTTTCCTTCTCATATGTTTTACTCAGCATGTTGTTTTCTTCCATGATAAATGTTATCTGCAAAGTTGCTTCTCATTTTAGAAAATGAAGTCCCTTTTGCAAGATTTCTAATTGTACAAATGTGAAATGCAAGACATCATGCTCTTAACTTGCAATTTATCTGCTTGTAGAATTTTACCTATCTACCTTACATTCATGTGCATATATGATTTAGTTATTCATACTAACCTGTGATTGGAGTTTGGCTCTGTCAGAGTAAAGCAATTTCTCAAGGTCCTCTACTTCTTTCCTAGAGTGTTGAAACTGCATGGATATAGCCTCTTTCTCTGTGGTAGCTGCAATAAGTTGTACATTTAAATGATTCATTTTGTTCTCATGTGTTGCAAGCTCCTCAGAGAGGCTAAGGTTGACTCTGATTATATCTTCGTTCTCATTTTTAAATTGATCAGATTTGCTTTTCAATTGCTCAACAATTCCTTCTAGAACTTGTACTCTGGAAAGTGCTTCTTCCAATTGGCCCCTTTGAGTTGTTACAACAATAGCTGAATCAGTAGCTTCTTTTTGGGTAGCTCTCAGCTGAGTTTCCAGTACAAGTAACTTTTCATGCAGATCTAAGGCTTCCAAGTCTCTCTGCTTGTGTTTCTCAATAGCTTCATGGAGCAGGGTTTCATTTTCTTTAAGACACGATTCAGTTTTGGATTGGAATTCCAAACCACGTGAGTGTTCCTCCGTCAACTTGGCTATGGTGTCTGCATGAGAAACAAGTTGAACCATAGTAACCGCCTTCTCAGCATCAATCAATTTCAACGAATCAGTAAGCTCATTGACTTTGTGTTGGTTAGATTCAAGCTCCTTCTTAAGCTTTGTGTTTGATGTAGCTAACAATTCATTTTCAGCTTGTGCTTGCTGAAGTCTTAGATCAGCTTCCAGGATGTTTTGCTTAAGTTTCTCAACATTGTTTTCAAGGGCAGCCACTTTCATCGCATTTGATGCCAACTCCATCTGAAGTGAAGCAACTGTTTCAGTGGCTTGTAGTGCCTGATCTTTGTAATATGTGAGCTTCTCTTCAATAGATTTTATGATCTCAAGCAACTCCCTAGCTTCAAACTCCTTTTGCTTGAAACTTGTTGCTGCTTCTTGTTGTTTCAATTCTGAATCTTTGATTAAATATTCATTTAATGAATTCAATTCCAAATTTCTTGCAGTAACTTCTTCGACAGATTTTATATGATGTCCAAGCTGCACATGGACATACCTAAGCTTCTCTTCAAGTTCGGAAATGTGTGCTTGCAGAAGAGATTTTTCAGATAAGTCTATTTTATGACATTCCACAAGTGAAGTAAGAGAGATTTCCCTTTCCTTCATTCTGGTTAGTTCTTCCTCCAATTTAACTATAGTTGTTTCAAATTCCTCCTTTGACATTTGGAACGTTTCGTTGAGTAGGTTCTTCTCATCCATAATGGAGGTTACCTGCAAAATTATTTTTAAAAAATAATAATAAACAACTTTAAACATATAGATGGAAAAACTTATAAACTGTCAGATGTTGATAATCCTGACAAATGATAAGGTTTAACATGATAAGGTTTAGTTTCCACGTCATTAGATTTTTTCTTTTTCCTCCTGATAATGTTTATCGATTAGTTTTCCCATTTTTTTTGGATTAGTCTTCGATCCTATTTTTATGGATCTATTCTTATCACTTCGTGCTCTATATATAGAGCCCATAATGTATGCTT
>JBBPFQ010744915.1:0-13865 GCA_037974815.1 Kaempferia elegans
CAGCTTAGAGCGTTGTTTAAATTATTTAATAAGATAATCGAACATAAATCAGACTGCGTTTAAAATAAATTAAGCTATTGAAATATTATTTAAATTTTTTTTATTAGTTTAGTTTAATTTGTTTAAAAAATATCAAGTTAAATTTATTTAATTATTTAAATTTTTTATATAGATATTTGCAAATTTGATAAGATTTTTATTGATGTTATCCAAGTTTTTCTATTTAATTTAATAAATTATTAACATTTGTAAACTTAGGGGTGCTTAGTAGACAGGTTTAGGAGACTGGAATGAGAATGGAATCTGTTTAATTCTTATTCTTGATACTTGGTAGACGGGAATAAGAATCAATGTATGAGTTTTATACTCTCAATTTTATAGCTCACACCCCTAAGTTATCGTTAAACTTATTCCCTCTCAATTAAACATATTACTATTCCGATTCTCAAATATATATCATGCGCTCCTTTAATTGATTTTGTTTATATTGAATGAAATAAATAAATTTTTAGTAAGTTGAACATTAAATTTCTTCATGAATATTTAAATTATTTACCGCCTAAATTAGTTTGCGACAAAAGATTCGCCGAAACTTCATTGTAAGATAGGGTTCCTTCTCATGCTAAAAGATAAAATACAACATGATTATTATAGTATTGAATTAATTGATTATTGGTAATCATGATCAAGAAAGAAAATGTAGTGTTGGGTTGGTGAGCAACAAAAACTTAACAATGATAATAATTTTTTTTCTTTTCTTTTTTAAATAGTTTGATAAATAACAAATGTCAAATTGAGACTTGTGTGAAGGAACACCATATCTAGCACAATTGATTGTGACTAGTTAATGCTTGATTAAATTTTTAAAAAAAGGTATTAGACACATGATTGTGTATTTCAGTTGTGTAATGTAAACTAATCTTCCAAATAATCTAATCCACCATAATTCCCATCATATTATATGAAGACATGATATTTATATGATGAGAACAAAAAAACACCAACTTTTCATTTATTTGAACAGTACAGTGCCTTGGGTAGCAGGACAGATTAATTATTGGAAGTAAATGCATTTTAACAAATAAAGCGCATTTTATTTTTGTTTATTTATCATTGCAACTTCTGAAAACAACACTTCACCAATGCTTGGCAATTGAACTGTCTTCATATATTAAATGTCTCAAGTATATAGTGAAATGAATATTTAAATTACTCAATTATTAACAAAAAGGAAGATATTTTAGTAATAAAATGCAATTTGTAAAGGTGATCTAATATAAATTGAATTTCAGGTGTCTGGCTGAGAAGATCAAGAATACGATTATATTTATCAATTTAGGTGTCTGGTTGAGAAGATCAAGAATAAGATTAGGGATGGATGGTGTCTCTTAATTGAAGAAATAGTATATTAACTCCAAGTCTTTGGATTGTAAATATGCTCAAACGTATGTCATAAAAATAAGAGTTTATAAATATTTTTAAAATAAAAATATATTAACTAAAATATGAATATACACCTTTTGAATGTTAAAATATAAATTTTGATAATTAGTATTGAAGTGCATAAATAAAAATAAAAGTAAAAATAAATTACTCAAAATCATATTACATCTGACCCACTCAATAAAATATAAATTATCTTGGATTCAACCTTGCCTAGCTTGAGCACAATCCATTATACCACTATTCATATGGTAAAAGGCAATTCGTTTGTCCAAATATCCCCGCCATCTTATCCCTAGGTCAACATGTAGAAAGTAAATCATAAATGACTACTAGTCATTGGTATAGTAGCCAAATATTACACTGCTATTCTTGATTCTATCATTCTTCTCCTAATCTCACTTTAATTTCAGGGTGCTATTAATTAGTTTTTATTTTAAGCACTTCTAATTGATGTTTAGTTATATTATAATCTAATACCATTGTTAATGCACTTCCAAACATGGATTTAGCTCCTAAACAAATAATTTACTATAATTCTGAAAAAGAATTATCTCAATTCAAGAGCAGGAAAAAAAATATTTCAAAACGCACCATATGTTTACTCTGGAGGAACTCTTAGATAAAGGTAAGGTTAATGCTAGAATTGTGATAGTTTCCAGGTGGATCACTTAAGCTTGAAAAACTTATGCACACCACAATTCGTATGGTGTAACTGTTGTTTAACCACACTGATAGACGCAACTGTTGTTAAATTGTCCTTACTGACATCTAGATCGCCAGAAGATCCTTGAGGTAAGATGGTGAACTGACAAAAAAACATCTTACACTCAATCCATAAACACTTGGTAATCTAGTCTTACATGTTACTATACTGAAGCAGGTTGATTACCTTTCACTATCATAAACCAGCAACACCTCAAGCACCAACTTCGATTCTATGTATGAAGATTCAACTAGGGGAAGATTTACGAGTCTTAGCCGGTTTTCTCCTAGAGCCAGACCTGGATTTGTTCTTTTGAGATGCAGGTAATTGTGGAGTTTCCTCTGTTTCAGGTGATCCAGTTTGTTCAATACATCCGGCAATCTTGTTGTTGGGATCGTCAATGTCAATGGCTTTTATAATGTAAATCTGTAATGAGTTCTTTGGACGTTTAAACTACAATGAAAGAATTGGACGAATTCGTAGCAAGATAATGGCTAAAAAAAAAGAATTGATCTGTAAAAATGAGAATACCTTAAATCTTGCAGGCTCTCTCAATTCAAACACCAAGGCATCCCCATCTTCCAAATTGTGATCCATAGCAAAGCCTCTCCAGCCACCACTGAGGCCAGTTCGGCTTCCTATATATACAGCGTCATACTCAGTTCCGTTCTCATCTTCTAGCACCATTTTTAACTCATTCGGAGGTAGATGTTCCTTGCAAAACCTTGTTGGAAGTCCCTAGTTAAAACAGCAATGTTTTAAATCCTGATTAAGCTCATTTTTTTGTATTTACAGTGAACTAACTTTATATTCAAGCATGGCAAAAAACACTTACAAGCCAAAAGCAGCTAGACACATGCGATCGAACCATAGTCTTGACAAAGGAGGGGTAGATAGGATCTAAATTGTTCTGAAGTCCTTCTGCTTTCTTTACTGCTTGAACTTGTTGTTCATAAGATACAACTCTTCCAGTGTATTCTCTTCCACTTTGTCCACTTCGACAGTATCTGGTAAAATTATTGATTAGCATCAAACAAAAAGTGAACCAGGTTGATGTAAATCTGTAATTTAGAAATCAACGTGTGATACCTTTTACGGAATGATTGCAGTTCTGCTTCATCCACCTGAGGTGAATTTTAAGAACTTTAAATAGACAGCTATATTGGCGAAGTATATTCAGCCAGACAAGGTATAACATAACACTAGGCAGGCTCCACATGCATACATAAATTTATCTTGTTATAACCTGTCATCACTCACCAGAAAATACAAAAAAAGGCAGTGCAGCCCTGTAACTCGAGAATTAAGACAAATGGATGAGGGAGACAATACTTAATAAAATATAGTTGGTCTATGATTTAATTTTAATTAACATTGCTAGAGTTACTAGGTTAAAGAAGTTATTGTAATGGGTTCTCTCACACGTTGAAGGTTTACAGTTTACAATGTTGAGTATATGTACTATGGAACAGGTCATCCATAAAATCAAGAACAATACAATTTTAAACCATCCCACTTAACAGATATGAGCATTAGTATATAGGGCATCAAGTATACTAATTTGAAAAATGAATACTTATATAATATAGCAGTTACATTTTGATCTCAATACTAATGAAACTAACATTGGCTGATGTGCTTGTTTCAGGAACAAAACTCTTAGATAATCCTTTTTATGGAAACATCTTAGGCAATATTCCTTATTATATTGGTATGGATAGCAAGATAAAATCATTATCATATACAAGGATCCAAAATAGCATACCATGATGCCATAGATACTGACATTTATATATGCCCACACATGAAAATGAAAAACAAGTGCCTATGAAGACCCTTCTTGCGCATAGATGAAAACACAAAGTGAGTGCCTATGAAGACCCTTCATGGAGAACTTTGTGATGTGTATGGCAGGGGTGCACCTTGGTATTGATCTTGTTTGGTGGTACAACTGACATAAAAAAGCTGAACTACAATTGTGGTCAAACTTTTGTGTGCTAAAATACATATAGCTCAGAATAGTGGTAGTCCCAAATACCAGCAACAATATTGTATAATGATTTTGATTTTTCAAAAACAAGAAGAAATTAGATAAAATGGTCTTAGTCACAAAAATGATGACTTAACTCCGCATATTGAAAGTCTGATTCAATTAAAACATTAGTCCTACTTTAATGCAGTGCAATTAGCTAGAATTTAAGCTCTTGTATTGCATTGTATAGCACCTTGATGAAAATTATTTAAATGGAAATTTTCTTTTTTATTTGAAAATCACAATGGTAAGGTTAATATCCTTGATTAAACATTGAGCTAAATATAATCTTGTATTGCATTAATTGTATTGTATAGTACCTTGAGGAAATTGCTTTAAATTTATATCATCTTATTTATCTGAGAATCAAAGTGTTAAGGTTAATTATCTCTGATTATACAATGAGATAAAAATTTTGAAATTTTGAGATAGTTAGCATATATATGATGATTTTATATTAGTTGAGGACTTGAACATAATGAATAGAAGAATAAGAGGTGGCAAACTAGTGATGATAAACTAATTTTTTTGTTCCTAGAGGAATCTATAAGCTAGAACAAGACAAAAAATTTTCTTCATATCACAAAAGAAAACTGTTTCTTACTTCATCATGGTAAGAAGAAACTATATTCCGTACTCTTGAAGAGCGTCTAATCTCAATTGTTGCATCTTTTCTCTTGATTTTGGGGCTTGCACGAGGTTTCTGCAATATAGAAAAATCGCTAAGCACAAAAAATCTTATAAAATTTTATAGTACCATCTGTCTTCAGATAAAATTTCAATGAACCCGAATACACATGAATCAAGCAAAAAATAGCTACAACTATCAATAATGCTTGTTATGGTTATGTCTTTTTTGTGGATAAGATTGAAATAGGTTAGACAGCCTATTATTCCTAATCAAAATATCATGCACAATTCATTTAAAATATAATAATCCAGCATTGACACCAATGTAAACTCACCAATATCTTTTGCTCGCACTTTGCAACCTCTAATAGGCATTTTGAGATTTGTGAGATTCCCAATTCCTTGTTCAATAAAGAAGAAAATTAGTGTCAAACTGTCAATATACACACAAACAACTGTATAAATGTCTTAAAAACAGATTGTTCATTCCATGAAATGGAGTCTAAACTTTAAATCAAGAAATTTATTCATCGTAATCTCAGGTGGACTAAATAAAATCAAGTCTAGATTTGACCAAGACTTGCAAGATTGTATAAATTCAAGGAAGGTGCAAACATAAATTTTCCATATTGTAAAGCCTCTCATTTCATAGGCCTACAGTAAATTGTTTTGAGTACTGAATGTGTTCCTCAAATCTTAGCATGAATGTATAAAAGTTTACAATAAGCAACCAAAATTCAATCAAACAGCAATCATCAAAGTACTTATCATCCAATTCTAAGGTCAAGATTCAAGTGCAAGTGAAAAGATAGGTCTAAATGCAGTTTGTACTTTGTACTATTCCCTATCAAACACTTTTCCAAATTGGCAACTTATATGGTCAAGATTCAAGTGCAAGTGAAAGATATGTCTCAATGTGTTTTATATTCTCAATCAACACATTGTTCATAATTGGCAACAAAGATCTTCAACTCACACATTTTAACAATTAATGTCTTTATTTGCAAACAATAAAAAAAGAACTAATCATATTTTATCTTATTATCAACTTACTGTTTGAGAGGACAAAATTATAGATTGGGTCTTGCTCTTCCATATTGTAATATTTCAAGTTAGATTCATCCATCTACATGTATACACCTACATACTCAATTTGAATCATTGCCAAGTGTCTTGTGGTAGCTAAAATTCTCTAACTTAGAGGTATAAATATTGGTATCACCATTTGGAATAAAATCAAATCTCATAGCTTAATTTTAAACTTCAAAAGTATTGCATGTACAAAATTTTCTTTATGAAATACTTTTATCTTCCCAAAGGAATTCATATTTTTATGTTTGTCTCAATACTATCCCTTTGTTTGTTGGCTTTTTAAATCCTAATGATAAAATTTGTCAATTTACACCTACATGTTTTGACCCCACCTAGTGGGATAAGACTTGGATGTTGTTGAGTACACCTACATGTTTTGACACAACAAGATACTTTTCATGGTGCTAGCCAAATTCAACTAGTAAAGCAAACTTAAAGAGTGTTAAATATTGCTCAGGGTATCACATAACAAGAGGAAGCCACAATCCTATCTCAACCCTAAGATGTAATATAAGGTCTCACAAACTAAATCAAACTTCTTCTGGCCTCCTAGGCAACCATATAATTAGTTTGAAAGAAAACATCCATCTACTAGTTCAGTTCTAAACTGTGTGTGCGTGGGTGAGCACGCACAAGTGCTTTTAGAAATCTTCTTTATAATACCTCTAACAGCATTTCACTCTCAAAATAATCTGTATGTATAACAATTAGCATATATCCATTGCATCAATTGCCTGGCTGATATGGAATCAATTCCTCCCACTAAGCACCTGTGTTTTCTATACAATTCCACATTCACATATCATCATCATCATCATCATCATCATTATCATCATCAAGCTATATTAGCCCTAACTTTTTAGGTAAATTACATGGATCTTATCCCTCTATTGAAATTATATATCTCACCATATCATTAATCGTATTCAAATTTCATAAATCATTTTAACTATGATAGCTAGAATTTTCTTTGTATGCCCATCTATTTCTTACAACTTAAATTATAAAAATGTAATTTATGTAACTATATAATGTACCTTGTCAACCTTTTACCTAAACAATATAAGCAAAATCTTTTAAAATAAAATTTCTTTACACCCCTTCAATATATTTTCTTCTAATCAAATATTTTATAATGTTTGCAATTTTTATGAATAAATTTACATTGGAAGCCCTCGACAAACTAGCACCTTCAACTAAGTAGAACTCAATTGTCTACTTTGAGCGTGTTCTTAACATTTTAACCTATTTTTTCCTCCATTAATTATTCTATTGGAGCTACGCTCAGCATCTCTTGGACAGAATGACTAGCCTACCTTGCATTTTCATTTCTACTGGGATAAATTTTTATAATTGTTTCATAACTATCCAACATTATACTCCATGACTGACAAAGTATGACCGGCCACATCATAGTAATATTTTCTGTTTAATCTGAATAAAACACACGAATCACACAACACTCCAATTCTTATGCCTGCATTATATAATGTACACCTTAAATCTTTTGTTTGTGTTATTTAAATTGATTAAAAACAAGAAAGATACTGAGTCACTTCATTTATTTTTGTTCCTTGCAGGGTATCTATGTACTAGAATTTGTATGTCATCAATCCATCCATTCAAATGAATCCCTGCAGGGGGCTTGTAGCTCATCTGTTCCTAAAAAAATATGAAAATTGGATTTGAATATCTAAGGCATGAAGCATGATCTATAGCTCAAATTCAGGTTTAAATAGTTCACTGAAAAAAAATGTTAATTAAGAGAATTTGCATTCATCATTAATCCGTAGTGAGATTTCATTTTTCTCCCAAGTCACCCTATAGTTAATTAACAATGTGGGATTGCATTTTTCATTCAAGCCACCTTATACTTAATTAGCAATAGTGTTTCTGAACTAGTTTACAAACATAAACAATATATATATATATATATATATATATATTTTCAACACTAGGTAAGCACTTTCTATGCAGAAGAGAGTACAAAAGTTAATGCCAATACTTAGTTTTATACTTTTATCAGAAAATCCCCTAGTATTTTGGTAGATTCTACAGCTAATATGAACCAACGCGGGACAGATTTCTCTTTTTGCGTTGCTGGTATAGGTAAAGGTTTGTAATTTTTTTCCTCATTAATGTATAAATCCATTCTCGTAAAAACCAAGAGAAAATTACAAGACCTAACATAGAACTCCTGTGCTCTATACAGAAAACTCCAATGACTCAGAATGAAGCTATGGCACTAAGCTTCACCAGATAGAATCAGTCCCTCTTTTTCTGTTCGTGTGCAAGGAGACCATATCGGATGCCTCCTAAGAATGAGACCAAATCCGATTTAACAACGAGGAAACATGCCAAATAGCATTGAGGACCGATGATCAAAACACAAAAATGAAATATCGATGGATTTGAAAAGAAGCACCCGAACACAACAACTGATGTTCCCTTGGCTTCCGCTTGAACACTCACCTCAAGATGCTTGAGATTTTCCTGGACCCTCTGCCGCCGGAGTTCTTCGTACGAGTTTGCATCAGAGGCCATGGAGTGGCAAATCGATCTGAGATCGGGCGAAGCTGCGGTGTTGTTGCCGCTTCTTTTGCTCGTTTGGGGGAAGCCAGCGGCACATTAAAATGGCAGGGTTCGCGACTGCCACCTCGAGATTAGTAAACGCGGATTCAAAATTTGAATACCGATTTGAAGGACTAATAATAATATAATAGAGTAAAAATTGACGGAGCGTTTTTAATAAAAAAAATTATTTATTTTTAAAAAGTAAAAATAAAAAATCTCACTGAATTTTTTTATATACAAATGTTCTCATAAGAATATTATTATAATAAATAAGAAAGTACTGCATATGTACAGACTACAGATATACCAAAAGGTAGTTATTATTTGTTAAATAGATTAGAGATGCTTGGTATAAATTTGGGAATGAAAATAATAATAATAACGTATTTGGATGGATGAATTATGAGTGAGGAATGAGAAGGAAATTGAAAATTGATAGTTAGTTTGGAGAATTAGTCATGAGTTCTATGGATTTAATCCTCTAAATATGGGCATGGGTCATTATTAAGTAAAATGGGAGGAATGAGAATTGGATTACAATCATTCTTATTTCCTTTCACGAATCAAGCTCCCCTTGGTGGTAAAAGGTGATTCGCTCGCCCTCAGCGTCTCCGCCAACCCGTCCCAGGGTTAACACGAAGAAGATAAATCACGGGGGGTCAAATTAAGCTCCTCTTGAATTGTGATATATGGGTTAATGGTAATAAGAATAATTATTGAAATGATAGTGCTTGATATACATGATATTATTTTTATTAATATTGATTTATTTAGATTAATTAAATTATGAAATAAAAATCAGTTAAAAATTTTATTCTACATTTATAAAAAATCAGACAAATCATGAAGGCTGGAAGCAACACACACAAGCAACATGTATGACTATGATTTGTTCCCTCGGGGTGATGCGATGGTTAAGACATGAGAGGTTGTCATATGAGGTCTAGAGGTCGAAACTCGACGCGTTCTAGTATATACCTCCCCATGTCTTGACCATTTGCACTAATGGCTAGTAGACACCCGTGATTTACTTCCTTCGTGTTGCACTATGGACGGGTTTGCGGGGGCGTTAAGGGTGAGCGAATTGTTTTTTTTTGCCACATGTATGACTATGATTTGAAGGAAGAGTAAAAGAAGGGGTTTGAGGAGAAGAAGAAGGAGGATGAAAAGGATAGGGGAGAAGAAGAAATGGTCGTCGGAGGAGGAAAAGGAGGGGAAGGGAAGAGTAAAATAAATCACAGGAGGATGAGAGGGTGGAGGAGAAGAGAGTTAGAGAAGAAAGTTTTTCAATAAAAAAAATGAGAATGAATAGGGGAATGAATTTGATGATATCCGAGGAGTGAGTTATCAACTTATTAGTATCAAATCTAAATTTTCAATCTGATTATCTTTAGGTCTTACCTATTAAACACTAAGGATGGAAATGTAACTATTTTATTCTCATTCCTAATCCCTAAACCTCTCTACTGAGCACCTCTTAATTTTTAATTCAATTTAATTAAAAATATTATATATAAAATAATTCTATAATAAAGATTATTTAAATCTGATCAACACATCGTCACATCCTTAAAAAGTTATAATTATTAATGATTAATTAATAGCTACTTTAATTTTTATATAAAGCATACACTATATAACAACTATTTAAAATAATTTAATTAAATTGACAAAGTGTTTAAGTAATTTTAATTAAGATAATACAAAATTTTGTAAAATGTATTGTATATATAATATTTCTTATCAAATTGAATTGTCTATTAAATAAACAAATAAATTTATAATAAAAATATCATTTTAATTTTTTAAAAATAGCCGGCGCCCTAATTAACCATTCCAATAATTTCAGGAGTCTTTTAATTTTCCAATAATAATAAAATATTCCATGAAAAATATATTGTGTACAGTATTAAAAAAAAAAATAAGCGCATCGTGGATCAACCCGCCTTCCTATTGGTTAGAAAAGCGGGTCTTGACACACAGTTGTAATCTCATTCGTGGATTATATGGCAAAAGACGATTTCTCATTCGGAGATTATGATCTTATAGATGATGTTGAAGGATAGAGATAGCGAGATTAAGATAAAGTGTAAAAATACCTAACTCCTTGTATGTTCTGTCGAGCAATATTTTACCCAATCATATTTAAAAAAATAACATTTGATCTATTTTAACTAAAAGTCATATGCAAAAAATCTCTTAAAAAATAATTATGTCTTACTTTTTTTAAATCATTTATAGATAATAATTTTAAAAGATAAAAAATATATTGAAAGGATTATTATATCATTCAATAAAATTCTCTTATAAAATTCATATATGTATAAGTATAAATAATAAAAAAAAATTTAATAATTCTAAAAGGGATAATCAGCTAAAAACTCATTACACAATTATTATAAAACTAAAAAAGAATCAGAATTCTAAATTGATGAATCAAAATCAAATGAAAATGAAATAAATTTCATCATTAAATCATTATCGAATGTGACATACAATGAAGTAGGAATTATCTTGGTTCTCAATTTACAATTCTGATTTTTTTTTAATTTGATGAGGTTGGTGGAATAAGTTTTTGGTTGATTACGAGTTGATGCTTTTCTATTATTTATGTCGGTGAGTGTATGTAATTTATAAGAGTTTTGATCTAATAATGTAATCAACAATATAATATATTTTTTTAATTATATATTTTTTTCATTGTTTACCATATTTGATGATAAAGAGATTTTTAATAATAAATTTTATTCCTTCTATTCTAATTTTTTTCCTTTGTTGAGGTTGGTAGATGAATTTATTATCCTTTTCAAAATTATTTTTTTCTATTATTTATACTTGTACATGTATAAATTTTATAAAATTTTTTATATAAAAAAAATATAATAATAAATTTAATACATTTTTACTCTCTTAAAGTTATTATTAAAAATAATAATAGTTTTGTCTTTCTTACATTTAAATTTTGATTATAAAGGAGTTAAATCTTAAATGTTATTTTTTAAACAACAAAATATACCGGATAGAAAACAAAAACACAGAATATGTTAGCCGAAATGTTGAAGAGTTAGGTTTTCCCACGCGCCGTACGCCGCCTACCTCTCCTCTCTTCCGACGAGATCCCACCTCTCCTCTTCCTTCCTTCCTTCCTTCCTTCCTTCTTTCCCTTCTTTTCTTTTTTCCTTCTTCCAGTGCCTCTCTTCCCCTGCACCCGCGGTCGGTGATACCTCCCTTCCCCTGAGCATCCCGTGGCCGGAGCGTGCTAGGTTTTCGTTGGGCTATAAACCTCCTTTTGACTTATTTAAACGGAGGCAGTGGTGGGCGAGTAATCTTCTGCTCTATTATTTGTTTTCTTTGATTTAAAATTCTTCAATTATTAAATTTCAACTATAACTTTAACCTACGGATTTGGTTTATTCTTTACTGGAAAGTTTCATTGAACTTTATCATTTGAGAAATCTTTATTAGACCTTAGCTGTTGGGAAGTAATACGATCGATAGTGGGGATGTGATATCGATTATTTGATTTTATATGGATACATAAGTTAGTATGATTTAATTATGAAGATTATGTTATAAACTATTTATATATACGTTATTAACTAATATATTATTTGTTCATACTTTGTATTGATGAACTAATATTATCAATAAGATTATTACTTTTATATTGTTGGTAATTTTATACTCTTTTATTCTTCTGCAATTGCACTTTATGATTTCTGTTTTTGCACCTCCATCATTTTTCACTTATCTATTTTTTGGTCTTGGATTTATATTTCTGTCTTATAGTTGATGAAATCGATAGAATTTTATTATGTTCTCCACAATAGATATTGATCCGGTGAAAGGAGAAGTTAAGTCAACGGCTGGTCAAATGGTCCACAAAAAAGCCACATCACCTGGAAAAATGCTCAGCTGCTCATGGCAGGAAGCTTTATTGTGGCCTTGACTCGTCGCTTAGAAGCTGACGAGCTGACTCTCTTTGACTTGGAGGAGATCCGGGAAAATCCCTCCCGACCGGGCTACTGCTCAGCCTGCTATCCTTTGGATTGACGGGGCCGATCAGCCTGCTTTCCGTTGGACTGTTGGAGTTGTTCGGTCTGCTTTCCCTTGGACTGGGCTGGCTGATCAGAAATTGGCGGAGGCAGATAGGAGATAGACTCTGCTGCCCCCGGAGGAGACGAAACTACCTCTTCTCCTCTGGGAGAAGATGCGACCGATCGGACTATACTGGGCTCCCCAGATGGCTGTGCTGCTCCTTTGCTCCGCCCAGAGGTACTCTTTTGAGCCGAGGAGCTTGTTGCTCGTGAGGATGGAGAGCCCACCCGGCGGCGTTTGCACCGGAGAAGTGGAACATCATCTTCATAAGAGGCCGAATGGGAAGGAACCTTGACTGGAACTAAAGATGGTCGTTCGGCGCCCAACTCTGCAGTATTAGCTGCAACATCACTTGCGGCGACTTAGCTGCCTTCTCCCTCCTCCACGAGCTCGTGGATGCCGACCGGATCGTGTCCCAAAGTAGCCAGCTCGTCAGCTGCAAGCTACTCTAATTCCTCTTTATCCAGAAGGCTGGAGATATCGTCCAGGCGTGACTTCAACATGACTTGGCCTGCAGAATAAAGAGAAGGAATTAGTTAGCAAAAAAGGAGATAAGATGGATGAAAGGACTTACTGAAGCAATCGGACAATTTTGCCCGAACGGGACTCAAGTCAAATATATACAGGACGCCTTCCTCCAACATCTTCAGAGTGTCAAACTTCACACCTACTAGAGCTTGGCAAATTGAAGGAAGGTGAGCTCGAATTTATAAGATTTTTGCTTGGGCTGAGGAGGCAGTTCGATTTGCCAAGCAGTCGGGAAAGAAAAGGGAGTATCGGGCTTCACAAAGAAGTAATGACTTTTCCAACCTTTATTGGAAGTAGGGAGGTTCTTTAAGAAAATGAAGGCCGAGCAAGTTTGGAACAATAAAACACCTAGCTCGGACAATTTGGAATAAAAAAAGTATTGGAATATGTGGGGTCGGAGGGGAATCCTATATATTTTAAACAACACCACTATTCTACGTAGTACACGGATGGAATTGAGAACTAACTGCTGGACGGGGATATGATAATAATTACATATAGCAGTAAAACACGGATGAATAGGAAAACGGAGGCCTGCTAAGAATTCCTTAAAGAAGAAATGGTAACCTGCCGACGGGGTATGAGGTCGGTGGTCGCTTGAGAGTATGATGCAATGGTATGACTGTGAAAATTCAAAGTTAAACCGTATCTGGTCCACGTCACCACCTTCTATATCGGAGGCAGTCGAAGTGAACCAGAGACCGACCATAGAACTGGGAGTGGAAGTCATCATCGGAGAGAAAGAAAAGAGAAAAACTTACA